>RCWM02000738.1:167500-175000 GCA_003667255.2 Euschistus heros | reverse complement strand
TATCAGTTCTTACAACTAAAGGTTCAAAATTTATATTTTAACACACACTATTAAACAGCTGAGGATCGGCATTTTGATTTGTAATAATTTTAATTCGACAGAAATAATGTTATTGATTTGATCTGGTTGGATTTTAATTTCTAACCATAAAAGTATGTGATAGTGTGGCAAAACTCGTTTCTAACACTCAACATTGTACATTCAAGTTTTTATTGTTGCTAAATCTAAAACTATTCATAATATAATATTCATTTTTCAATAAAGAATTAGTTGAAAATCATTAGATTTTACTATTGCTAAACCATCCTATAAAGATAATGTAGTCAAAATTTGGTAGAGATTGGTTCAATAGTTTTTGGCGGTTAGTGAACACAAACGAAAAATGGCTTGTCCTTTTATATAATAGTATAACCTTAAACCGCCATATGCTAAAATCATGTAGAGCTAACAGATGTGACTTGCAGGAAATATACAAATAACATTGCGACTATAAATTAAGATATAAGATGTCCTATCTTTCTTGTTGGATCAAACTGCACAAGGTGTGCAAATTTGATTAAATTCGGTTCAGTAGTTTAGGTGTCAGCGTGGCCCGAGAACGTGATACGTAATTTATATATATTAAGATATATAATCTTATAATATATAATTTTAATTACTTTGTAATTTATATGAATAAATACTGCACATAAAAACATGAAACAGTAAATTAATAAATCGCAGCTCTCTTTTCTCCACCTTTTCCTCCTTCTGCAATAAAAAAAAAAGCTCGAACCTGGTTTTTCTTTCCCTCCCCAATCTAAGAAGAAAATAAGAAGGGAGAAGAAGAAAACACAATTATCTCTAATAAGGAACGGAAACATAAAAATAGATGCTGTTTATTGTTTTCTGTCCGCTCCTTACAACCGTCTTCTCCTTTTCTGCTTGTTCTGTCTAATAACATGTTTCGTCCCTCGCAGCACAAATATCTATCCACCTTACCAAATCTCGGAAAATTCTATTATAAATTATAAAATAGTTCTATGAAAAACTAGCATTACCCGCCGCCGCATTGCTTATTTTCATAAGTAAAGAACTTAAATAATTTCAACTTATAATTGTTATATTTGTTAATCGATAAAAATCTTGTAATGAAGTACATAATTGGACATTTAAAACTACACTGATCAGGTGTTTAAATATTACAGAAAAGCATATTTGGAAATCCAACATTTTAATTTTAAAGTATGGCTCTAAGCTTTGGGACTCTTCTAAACCATCCAATTCATCTCGTATTCAATCCTTACAATCCAAAATCCTGCATGCTCCTTACTTTGTCACAAATAAACTTATCCATAAATACCTTCATGTTCCATATGTTGCTGATTTAGCCCAAACCAGATACCCATCCTTTCATAGTAAGCTCCATAACCACTCCAATCCATTAGTTTACCAACTTCCTTCCCTCTCCATTCCCGATAATCCTCCGTCTCGTCTAAAAAGAAGATGGCCCTGAGACCTTCTAGTGTAGAATTTTTATTGAAGTGCTACTAATGAGTGGTTCTTTTCATGTTTTGACATGTTATTGTAAATGTTTTTAACACATTTACTTGATGTATATATTGTGTGCAGATGTAAATATAAAACAAATGATAAAATAAAAAAAATATTGGTAATCTGGTTTGGTAATCCAGATGGAGAGAGACTGAATACAATTAAATTGTTTGTATTGCTAAACCTCCCTCAAACTATAAAAATGATGTTTATTATTATTATTTACAAAGTGCTATAGATGGGTTCAGCATTTTACTGTTGTAAACTAAATTGCTGAATAGATTTTCAAATATTTTCAAGCATAGCAGTCATTTTAAACTTAGTTAAAATTGTATGTAATTGTAATGTGGTTAAAGAGTATGTAAAAGTATTACTAGACTCCCGATTTGAAATTTGAATGTATGAGTTGGTAATCCAGAAGGACAGAGGCTATTAAGAAACTCTTGCGGATTATTAAGTTCATCGCATTATCCGTGCAAATAACTTAAGGCCTATGGATCATATTTTTACTCACCACATCAAAAAGCAAAGAATCGATATTTTGATTTGGTAATCATTTTTATTTGGGTGAAATAATTTTATTGATAGATATACTTGTTGGATTTTTTTTCTAACCATAAAACTACTCGACAGTGTCGTAAGACTCGCTTCTGCCACTCAGCATTGAACATTTAAATTTTTATTACTCCTAGGATTGTGAGGGTGATGCTGTAAAAATTTAGTTGAGATGTATTCCATAGTTTTACCATTGCAAACTCAGTTGCAGAATAGTGCTCTCATCGCCTTTAAAACTTCACTGGCATCTGAACTTCACACCACATTCGTGTAGATTTAACAATTTAATCGATTACAGCAAATTGTGTTATTAATTTCTAACACCGTATCTTTGTTACCTCTCTTGAATGGCGCTCACTGCACTTACGTATTTATTGCTTTTTTAACAACTATTTAATTAAAAAGTTATTATTAAGTTATTATTATTGCTAAATCTTCCTTGAACTATAAAGATTGTGTAGTTAAAATTTGGATCAGATTGGGTCAGAAGTTTTCGCGGTTAGTGATCACAAACGAAAAATGGCTTTTCCTTTTATATAATATTGTAGTATAGACTGGTATTCCCGTCGTGGATTCGCCCGCTCTCATAAGTAAAGACCTTAGATAATTTTTATTATTAATTAAAGTTTTAATTTATTATTAAGAAAATTATTGTTTTGCAATTGAGCATTATTTCTTCAATGACATTTTCACGTTTAGTGGTAATTTTTAACCTGGTTAAAATTATACTGTTGCAGATCACATAAAATCATAATTGGACATCTAATTTTTAATTAAAAAAAAACAAACTTAAAGTTGGTAATCCAGATGAACAAAAACTATTAAGAAACTTTTGTGGATAATGGACGGCATTATCAGTTCTTGCAACTAGCAGTCTATTGATCATATTTTTACTTAAATAAAAAAGGAAAGGACTGACGCTTTTGTTTGGTAATAATTTGTAATTGGCAGAAATAAGTTTGTCGATTTCATTTAATTGGATTTTAATTTCTAACCTTAAAAGTTAGTAACTCTGTGACAAACCTCGTTTATTTCACTTGATGTAGTATATTTATTATTAGAGTATAACTTTACTATTGCAAACCTTTCTAGAACTATGAATGTTATTTAGTTAAGGGTTGGTTGAGATAGGATCCAATAGTTTTACTAAAACTCTCTTGAAGAGTGATTCATTACCAATAAGTACTCGACAACTTTTAGTATCATCATTCATTTTTCCCAACTTTGACTACGGATGCACAGTATATGGAGGACTGTCTGATGAGCTCGAGATGAGATGTAAAAGAGTAATGAACTGTTTTATTAGATTTATTTTCGGGATCTCCAGTTGTTCTCACATATCTCACAGGTATTCTGAAATTGGGTGGCTTTACCCCAGTTTCCGACGTCAATACTTCCTAGGTGCACTCATATTTCAAAGCTTGAAAACCAAAAAACCCACCTATATCCATCACCTCCTTACTCTGCGCTCCTCCATTCATCTCTTAAATACTAGAACCCAACCCATCAACCTGTCTGTACACTCCGGTGCATCGAACTGTAATCATATCTTATTCTTAGAAGACAAGTAGTCCCTGAATAAAGTTCATTTTCTTCTTCCTCTAATAATGGCGCTAGCCACATTTCGGTCGATTTTTAAATTCCACGGGATCCACACGTCACACCACTTATATAAATGCTACATAATAGGATTCGATAAACGGTGGTAAGCACTCAGATATAATTTGGCCAAATGCTTCAATATATCGAACTATTGACGATAATGGGGCAATATCAATAATCGAGTAATAGGCCTTAAATCGATTAATGCCCATACGTTGCTATCGATTCTAGCCATTAGAAGTGAGCTGTGCCCATAGCTAGTAAGATTTATACCGCCTGGCCCTTACTGTAGTATAGTAGAATATATATTTAGTAGCTACTAACTCTCTTCTGGATTACAGTTAGGGTTTTAGTAGCCTCCTAAATTCGGTGAGTTATTCAGATACTAACCCCAGATTACAGGGCTATGATCAACAACCCTCCCCTATTATACATTGCACCTTACCTCACTGCATAATTATAGGTTTTGGCATAGGTATTGTACGGAATTTAATAAAATATTTATACATATATAGATTCTAATAGTAAATGTAACCAGATTTAAGATAGAAAAAAGAAATTTGGCATCAGGCAAATATGATGGGGTAAGCATAATATGATTAAAAATCATAAATATAAATCCAATTTATAATTTAACTGTGTGAGTTAGTAAGACTGAAAGACAAGTTTAGGGAAACTTGCGGATAATGGGCTGCACTAAACACAATATAAAAAAGCAAAGCACGTACATTTTGATTTGGTTTTAACTTTTATTTGGCAGAAATAACTTTAATCATTGCATCTGGTTAGATGCATTTCCAAATTCCTCATCCTAAAATTATATGACAGTATGGGAAACCTGAATACATGTTGACAAACTCACAAGGGATTCTTCCTTCATATATACAAATTGACGGTTGTTCATTTGAGAGAGTTGAGCAGTTTGTATATCTTGGTTCCTTGATGACACACGACAACAAAGTTGGAAAAGAAATGCAAACAAGAATCTTGACAGCTAATAGATGCTATTTCGGGCTGGTGCGACAGTTGAAGAGATGTACATTGTCTATCGCTACCAAATTTCGTCTATACAAAACTCTAATTAGGGGTGGTGCTTACTACATATCGGTCAGAGAGTTGGGCGCTTACCAGGGCACAGGGAAATCAACTCCTCCGATTTGAATTGAAAGTGTTAAGAATAATTTTAGGAGCGATTTTTGATACCAACGAGCAAGCCTGGCGAATAGGGAGAAATTCGAAAATCTCTGAGCTGTTCAATGATTGTGACATCGTGCGTTTTATTAGAGTTGGTCGGCTGAGGTGGGCTGGTCATGTGATCAGGATGAGCGCTGACTCTGTGCCAAGAAGGATCCTCGAGGAGGAAATTCATTCCACCAGAAGACGTGGGTCCCCAGACTTCGCTGGGTGGACGGTGTGGTAAGTGACGGGAGCGGCTGCGCGGGAACGGGCTGAATGGCAGAGATAGCTTCGGGCGGCCTTGATCCCTCGCGGGTTGTAGAAGTCAACGAAGGCGAAGAAGATGGGAAACCTCGTTGCTGACATTCAACATTGTACATTTAAATATAATTATAGTAAACTTAAGTATTTCTAAACCTTCCAAGAACTACGAATATGATATTGTTAAAATTTGGTTAAGTAGTTTCATCATTTTGAACTATATTGAGGAACGGTGTAAACCACATATCATTTTCAAACTTCACATGTCGCCCCACATATTTAAATTTTTTTTAATAATGCAATTAAATATATGTAAATTTAATTTTCAATTTGCAGCTCTATATAACTCCTTATCTTTGCTACCTCCCCCAAATGGTGCTCGCCACATATCGGCCAATTTTCCAACTTCACTGCGCACCACATATTTATCGCTTTTTGAACTACATTAATTAAAATATCCAATATTTAATATTGCTAAGCCTTTTTTGAACTTTGAAGATTTATCACAAACGAAAAATGGCATGTCCTTTTATATAATAGTATAGATTTATTTCCAAGTATATAATATTTTCTCCGATGTTTAGAAATCATATTCATCTTTGACGTTCAGTAGCAATATCTGATAGGAATCTTTGAAGGTTTATTCCCAAGCGGAAATCTATCCTCATTTCTTTTCCTTTTCGTTGAGGTAAGATTCGGATTCCGTTCAAAGCACTATTTCCATTGAAACGAGGAGTTCCCTGTAATAATGGATTTGTTTGAGATCCGAGTCTACTGAAAATTCTACGATAAAGTTCTCTTCATTTTAATGCCTTTCCAAGAAGTGAGCTGCCAAAGAGCTGTTTGTTATATTTTAAGATTATACCTTCTTGGCTATAATTGAATTGGATTAGCGATAAAATTTCGTATAAATGTCTAAATATCGAGATATGTCTCCCTCACTAATGTTTTCTGCTCATTTAATGTTTTTACAGATGGGAGGAAAATAATTTGAATTTATTTATTTTTATATTTTTACACTTACACAAATCTCAACTCTTATTTTTAAATATTTATTAATTTTTAGTTTATCACTGCATCCAGGAGATAGCATTGCTATTATATTTCTTACATAATTAATCACCTCATCTGATAATATATCATTTCTATTATTTATTTTTTTATATGATAGACAAATTTAGGAGCTTTTCCAAGATGGTTTGAAGCGATCCCGCAAGATAGCGCTAACTATTGTTCAGTATAACAGCTGATTGCTCAGATCTAAGTAACGCTGAAGATCGCGGAGGCGTTGCTAAGTCGCTGATAAACGAAATAGTGAGAGAACTGGGAGAGGGGGGGGGAGGAGAATTCAATTGGGTATAGAAGATGGGGGGGGGGAGGAGTTATCAGTCAACCATTGTTAGAATTCAACTCCCGCCTCCTTGGAATGACAAAGGGTCACTAACAATGTTTAGGTAGGACCAGAAGGGAAGAGAAGAAGGGAGAGAGATCTCAATAAATTGGGATCCTACTTTCATCACAAAATTAATTTTCATTTATATTTTTTTCATTTTAATTTAAAGTACAATACTCACCGGGAGCGAAACAAAAAATTAAAGAAGAGAGATATCAGTAGTAATGAAAGATAAATCACAAGCGCTATTGGTTCTCATTGATAAAAGGCTTGTTTAATTTCTACGGTTGAAATTTTGTCGTTTTAATAAAATTGAAAACTGATTTTAGCCATTATTAAAAGAGGGATTAATTTTAATCCTGGATTTTTAAAACGTTCCAAACTTGTAGTTAAAATGATTCCATTGGAAATGCGTATTCATAATATACTTTGTTTTTTTTTATATACATTTATTAAAATTTACAACTGCACAAAATATACACATCAAGTAAATGTATTGACAACGATAATAATAACATGCTAAAACTTGAAAAGAACTACTCATCAGTAGCACTTTATTAAAAATTCTACACTAGAAGGTCTCTAGGCCATCTTCGTTTCAGACCCCTCGGAGGATTATCAGGAATAGAGTGGAAAGCAAGTTGAGAAACTAACGGATTTGAGTGATTATGGAGCTTACTATGAAAGGATAGGTATCTGTTGTGGGCTAAATCAGCAACATATGGAACATTAAGATCTTTATGGATAAGTTTATTGGTGACAAAGTAAAGGGCATTTATGATTTTTCGTTGAATTTTGTATTCATACGAACTTCGTATGATTGAACGAAGGATTTGAATTGTAAGAATTGGATACGAGATGAATTGGATGGTTTATTGAAGCCCCAAAGCTCAACTCCGTACGTCCAAATAGGTCTAATCACAGTTATGTAGATGAGTCTTTTGTAATTTATTGGAAGCTTTGAACGTTTGTCTAGTAAA
>RCWM02000738.1:0-162500 GCA_003667255.2 Euschistus heros | reverse complement strand
TTTTTTTTTCCCATTTTTTCCTTTCAAAGTAATCCTTTGAAACGACCGTTTATTTAGGTTTGTACATTCCATACAAGTGTATACTACGTACCTTAATTACCATAATTACATTTACATTGAAACTTTTACAATAATATTAATAAAATAATTCAGATCATTGAACATATAACAATTTTTTTAGAATATAAAAGAAACAAATAAAACATTAGAAATTGATTATGAAAATTAGAAATAAAAAATATGGTCCATGGCTGATTTTAGCACATAAATTATATATATATATATATATATATATATATATATATATATATATATATATATATATATATATATATATATATATATATATTTATATGAAATCCCAACGCCCACTTTACATTGCTCAAACCTCTGTTCTTACCCGCCAAACCCGTTCCCGCCCGTCAGATTTGTACACTCCTGCTCATTGCTCCTCTGTCTTCAACAGATCATTCCTAATCCGATCCTCGTCCCTATGGAACTCCATCCCTTACACCATTCGCCACTCAAACACCCTTTCCACTTTCAAAAATCTCTTATTTAACAACCTACTGTCCATCCAGATCTATGAAAACTGGCATTAGCCACTTAATAGTCTTATAAAATATAAAAGTTTATGTACACGAAATTTTATTATTTCTACACAATTGATTCACAAAATGAATCAAAATATTTCCTTTTTCTTTTTGTCAATATTTCTAAGTTTAATCTTTATTTGTTATCATTATTAATTACTATTTTATTATTTTTAATAATATTTCATAATCATCTTGAGGCTCTGTAGGCCCCCTGATTGTACATTATTTTTTATTATTAAGGGACTTAAGGTCCTAGAATAAATAAAGAACTTTTTTTTTTATTTATTTACACACACACACACATATATATATATTTTAATATAATGATTTTTTTTTTAAACAATTATAAAATAAACTAAAAATAAAATAAACATATTCTTGTGATTAAATTTTGTTCTATAAGTTCACTTCTTTTATAATGGAAACACTTTTCTCTATGTTACCCGGGTTGTTTTCGAGGAATAGTTTTATATTTCTTGCCAGATAATATTAATAATTGATGTATCAACACATGATTTTGTTTAATTTAGTGCTTTTGTTTAATTTAAAATTTAAAATAATATTTTCTAGTACGTCTTTTTTTTTTCAAATATTTTTTATTTGGTGACGTCTGCGAATAATTTAATGAAGGTTGTGAGATTTTTTCCCTATATAACTTTTAGGCCTCATTATAAGGAACTTTTTCAGTAGCCTGAATTGATTTTTTTTCTTTTTGTAGTAGAAATGTTGGGCATTTACGATCTAATGCGTTGTGGTTACCGGTACAGTTTATACATTTTTGATTTTTATTACATTTTAAATTATCTTGATGTTAACCTTCACCACAATTGGCACAAATCGATTCTTTTTTCCATTTAAAGGAGAGGTGAGAAAATCCTAAACAATTAAAACACCTCTTTGGATTTGTTGTGTAAGGTTGAACCCTCATTGAGGGGAACCCTATTTTAATAGTTTCAGGGAGTTTTGGAACAGCATATGTTACAATGTAGGTGTACGTTAATTTTTGCTTTCCATTAATTTTAATTTTTATTCTATGTATATCTACGATGATATGTTTTAATTCCTTTTTAATTTCGTCTATTTCAACGAACTGGAGATCAAAACATCTGACTACCCCTTTACTGTAGTTGAGTGTTTTATGAGGGTTAACCTCGACTTGGAATAAACCGCCGAAATCTTTAATATTTAACAGGACATCGGATTGTTTGTTATTAATGATTTCTACAAGTAGAGTACCATCTCTTTGAATCTGAGCTATGTCGAACGAGGTCGCGCTTTCGGGAATTGCAGTAGCACTTTACATAGCTCTACGGAGTAAAAAAAAATGCTGCTAAAAAAAAGCCACCGCGTTGGTGGATGCGCGATTTATTCAAGGAACGGAATAACCATGGGCACGATCTTCTTGACACACTGAGATTGGAGGATGGAATGGGTTTTCGCAATTTCCCCATATAGGTTATCCTTAAAGGTTCGATCGGATTTTATTGATTCCGAAACGTTTGTTGCCTGTTATTATGTAATACATTTTTCCTGATTTATAATTTTTTGAGATATTTGAAAAGATTCCAAAGGTCTTAAGACTTGAAATTCATAAATAATCCGCCAACATCAAACTACTTCAAATCATTTAAACCTATATTTTGGGATAAAAACATTAAGCAATTAATTGAAGTAATGGTAGATTTAAAGAATCACTAATTCTAATTGTGGATGGAGAGAGTGGCCAACACTGTTTTACAGATCTGCCAGGATCTGACGTTTTTTTTTTTTGCCGGCCGAAGGACATCCTTGGCCACTCTCTCCATCCACAATTAGAATTAGCTTTTTCGTCCTTAAGGATTGCTGTTTTAACTGTTTTTAAGGACACTGTTTTACAGATCTGCCGATTTTTTCAGGCCGAAGGACATCCTTGGCCACTCTCTCCATCCACAATTAGAATTAGCTTTTTCGTCCTTAAGGATTGCTGTTTTAACTGTTTTTTAGGAAACTGTTTTACAGATCTGCCAGGACCTGACGTTTTTTCGAGGCTCAAGGACATCCTTGGCCACTCTCTCCATCCACAATTAGAATTAGCTTTTTCGTCCTTAAGGATTGCTGTTTTAACGGTATTTAAGGACACTGTTTTACAGATCTGCCAGGATCTGACGTTTTTTCGAGGCTCAAGGACATCCTTGGCCACTCTCTCCATCCACAATTAGAGTTAGCTTTTTCGTCCTTAAGGATTGCTGTTTTAACGGTTTTTAAGTTATCCGAAGGATAACTTCCACCATTGTTGTCCTCCAGGATACTGTTTGAAAATATTTAACGGTTTTAAGATAGCGGACCTTAAAAGGACACTTTTTTGAAGTATTCGACTATTTAACTGTTTTAGGATGGCGAAAGGATATTTATTCGTTGTTAACTCATTCTACGGGAGGCTGGAGATATTCCGTTTGAGATTCAAAAAATACTAAACCGCAACACACGAGATGCTAGATTCACGTACGCACTGACTCAATGTTGCGACACATTGTGTAAAAGAATCCCATTCCGGTTGAGATTCAAAAAATACTAAACCGCAACACACGAAATGCTAGATTCACTGTCGCGGAGCGTCTCAGATGCATGAAAATGAATCCGAGATGCATCTCAGCGACAAAGAGTCCGAACAATGAATCCCAGTGCGTACTAGCCTTTACACTGAGATTAAGGTAGTAATGTTAACCGTTATCAATACAACTCTATATTGTAACAATTTAGTAAGAACTTTCGACGGGAAGGGGTTCCTGTTGAATGCGTTAACGACGGTGGAATATCCTTCCGCCACACAGTGCTTCGCCAATGGCTCCTTTACAGTGTCCTTATAGCAGGATCTCCAGCCTCCTGTAGAATGAGTTGACAACGAATTAATATCCTTCCGCCATCTTAAAACAACTAAATAGTCTAATATTTCAAAAAAGTGTCCTTTTAAGGACAACAATGGCGGAAGTCAGCCATCTTAAAACAATTTAATTTTATAAAATAGTATCCTGGAGGACAACAATGGCGGAAGTTATCCTTCGGATAACTTAAAAACCGTTAAAAATTCGCCAATGGACAAAAATCAAGAATAGAAGTATTTTTTATCGATCTGTTTACCTTTGGATATTCTTAAATGTACCTTAGACAACCGTTTAGTGTGATTATCTCATTGTTTACATATTCGTTTAAGTCAACAAAATATTTCCTTTTTGCGATTTATATCATATTAGCCACAAATTATATTTTGTTCCATTCACATCTCATTGGATAAAAAATAACCATTGTTAGCGATGCTATATACGATGCAATATACAGACCAAGGTATCTATTTTAACATATACTACTTTAATTAGTTAGCTGAGCACTCATTATATTCATTGCATGCGTGTAAAGTTTCGTTGGCCAGTTTGAAAATTATTGAAATCTTGAAGAGGCTTTTAAAAAAATCCTCTAATATCCTTTTGTAGTTTTTGCATATTCTTGTTGCTTGGTATACAGGCTTTGATTTGTCATGAATTTTAACTGCGCCGGGACTGTTTTATTTTTTTTTTTTTTCGAGAAAGCAAAAATTTTGCCAATGGCCAGTTTGCTGAAATATGTTTTCCTACAAAAAATCAGATCAAATAGTTGTAGTCACTTATAAACTACATTCGTTTAAGGACGTGGAAGAGTCTAACCACCAATTGGAAATAGAAACATCAACAATTAGTCGGTTATTTTGCTTCAAATTCTATTACAATCACACTTTACACAAAACATAACACTATAACATTGGCAGCTGTGTATTGTCCCCCCAGGTTTGCCATTTCATCTCACATGTTCAATAGTTTCTTCGAGAAACTGGGAAAATGTTTTGTCGCTGGTGGAGACTATAATGCCAAACACCATGCTTGGGGCTCCCGTTTGTGTACTCCGAGAGGTAGAAATTTAAGATCTGCTCTCCATAAACTTTCGTTAGACACTATATCCCCAAATACTCCAACTTACTGGCCCACATCGAGACAGAAAACCCCTGACTTACTTGATTTTTTCATAACTAAAGGACTTCGCACCATACCTTACACAATAAGTAGCAGTTCCGATCTCTGCTCTGATCATTCCCTGGTTCATTTGACACTTTTTGATGAACCTATAAAAAAAGAGAAAAGATTATTCCTAAACCAAGGCGTTATGGATTGGGACAGTTATCAATCCAAGTTAAATTCGAAACTGCTAATACCAATGCAACTAAAAACCGAAGAAGAAATTGAAGAAGCAGTTGATATATTTACCAAAGCTGTACAGGAATCTGCATGGGCCTCATCCGTTCCTAGAATGAACAACAGAGGTTCTCTACCGAGTTACCCACAGTACATCAGGGACCTGATCACAGCAAAGAGAAGGGCGCGAAAGGTATGGCAAACAGACAGAATTCCTTCAGACAGACGAACATTTAATAAATTGAATAACGAACTGAAAAGACAAATCATGAAAATCAAACAGACCAAATACGATTACTACTTATCCAATATCACGACAGACGACGGAAGCTTATGGAGGCACACTAAAAAACTTTTAAAGCATCACGAGGTGATAGCGCCTCTCAGAAAAGAAGATGGGTCCTGGGTGGTGTCGGACAAAGAAAAGTCTGAACTCTTTGCTGAACATTTGTCGACTGTTTTTACACCACATACAGACTACCAAGACAATGGACATGACAATTACCTACAAGAAACTCTAGAAGCTCCCCTTCAATTGACATTACCACCACTGTCTTTCACTCCTTCTGATGTATTGCAAGTAATCAGAAAGCTATCACCAAAAAAAGCTCCAGGATTTGACTTAATCACCGCTGACCTTCTCCAGAAAATGCCAAAAAAAGCTATAGTCTTTCTAACTACACTTTACAACGCAATTCTCAGGACTACGAAATTCCCAGTTCAATGGAAATATTCTTATATTACCATGATACATAAACCAAACAAAAACACCGATTCACCTTCTTCCTACCGACCAATTAGCCTACTTCCTTTGTGTTCTAAAGTTTTTGAAAAATTATTTTACCGACGAATACTAGACATACTGACAGATAAACAAGTACTGCCTACACATCAATTTGGATTCCGTTCATTTCACTCAACAGTTCATCAACTACACCGTGTAACGGATTTCATATCAATCTCACTCGAGAAAAGACTATATGCTACTGGGGCATTTCTAGATGTAGCTCAAGCATTTGACAGAGTTTGGCATGACGGACTTCTTTTTAAATTGAAAAATCTTCTTCCTTTTACCTATTATCTGATCCTTCAATCTTTTCTCTCTGATAGATTTTTTTCTGTCCGACAAGGTTCAGAACTCTCCTCTATTTATCCAGTAAAAGCCGGAGTACCACAGGGGTCAATACTAGCTCCACTGTTATATATTCTTTACACTCACGATATGCCACTTAGCCCTCAAACATTGACAGCAACATACGCTGATGACACAGCAATATTAACTAGACATGAAGACCCCACAATTGCATCATTAACTCTTCAACACCACTTAACATTACTACAAGACTGGTTCAAACAATGGAAAATAAAACTAAACTACACCAAATCACAGCACATAACCTTTACACTCAGACAAGACTCTTGTCCACCTGTCTTCATCGACAATCAACCCATACCACAAACAAACGAAATTCATTACTTAGGACTGACATTTGATAGAAGAATGACCTGGGGCCCACACGTAAAACAAAAAAACGTCTCAGTCTAACCAAGAGATTAAAACTTCTGTATCCAATGCTTCATAAACGGTCGACATTAAAACTCCGACAACGACTGAATACATACACTTACTTACTTAAACCCATATGGACATACGCCACACAAATATACGGGACTGCAAAAAATACACACCTTAAAAAAATACAAATATTCCAATCAAAATTACTCAGACTAATCACGAAATCACCTTGGTACGTTTCAAACCACACACTTCACACTGATTTAGAAATACCCACAGTAAAGGATATACATATACATGACCTTTATAGACGATTTCATGACAGACTTCATGGACATAACAACATACTCATTAATAACATGGCCACGACTGACATACCTGGAAATACTCTCAGAAGGCTTAAAAGAAGCTGGATGAGAGATTTGCTCAAATAAATCTCTTTAACCCATGCCAGGAGGAGGTACTATCGAGTGCTAGTCTCCCACACACCATACAAGGCCTGTAGTATTCAATTTCACATCACATTCACTGATTGTTACCCTAATAACAGCTGTGAATTAAAATCTGAAAGAGAAAAAAAAAAAAAAAAAAAAAAAAAAAAAATTCTATTAAAAATTGAATGAGGTCAAAAGGAGTCGTAACAGATTTTGTCAAAGATATGCATTTTGACTTTAGCAGGAACTTCAATTGCCGACTATCCCCGCAATCAGTGCAGTCTAACCAGGATCAAGCCGAACATGCGAAAGAACGGAAACCTTTTTTGAAGAATCTTCGAATAAAACCAGTAAATAAATCGAGTAAAGGATCTAGTTCTGAACACTTCATCAGTTGAACTACGTTTTGCTGCAGAGATGTCTGGACAATCTTTGGTTGAAGAACGAAATCAATAAATCCTTTTCCAGCTCAAGCTTTATGCATGGATTTATCTATTTCCTATAGGAAATACGGTATGGTTTGCATAAGGACGCTTTCCTAGCTTCTATTCATTAATTTTCACGAAAAATTCCCTTTTTTTAATAATATCATCGCTGGTGAAGATACCGCTTGGATAAATTTACAAGAACTCCTGCAACAAACAGTAAAGAGCGTATTAAAATTTGCAAGTTTGGAGAAGGGTAATAAGTTCAAACTTAAACGTAAATGAGGATTCGATAACAGTTTCGGTTATAACCACTATAAACAAATGTTTAAAAATGCATCAAGCACTAATGAATATGTTTTTTTTTAAATAGCTATAGTGGCTCTGAGATTGGTAGAAGTTGGAAATGGAAATGTTGCTTGAAGGTAAATCTGCGTTCATCGTCGACCATATATTGCAAACCCATAAAATTAATTTCCAAAAAAGGAACTGCAGATCTAATGCGTGACGAGAAAAAGTTGTGAAAGATAAAATTTGCCACCTCCAAACATTTGAAATTAAATTTGAAAGCGATCGAATTTATACACTGAAATGTTCACAATGCTGGATGGTAGTGTTAATAAAAATAAAAGCAACATTTTATCTGGAACAAACGCCATTTATATGTGTTTCATTTGCGGGGCTACCTACCCCAAAGGAGACGAACATTGAAAACCGTCCATCTGATGATGACCAATATCGCCTCTAATCTGAGCAATAATATTGCAATAAAAATTGCTAATATAAATAGTATAGGCTGATCTGGGTAGGTGCCTACTGTTGAAATAAAAAAATATTAGAAAAAATAAGCATTTTACTTTAATTCCAAAAAAAAAAAAAAAAAAAAAAAAAAAAAAAATTATTTAATACTTATCTTCTACATTAACTCAAACAAATCTTAATGTAGCTCGAAACGCAACATTTACGCTAGTATAAAAACTTGCACCAAGAATTTCATTTTGCTAAAATAGGAAAAAAAAAATTGTTTTTTTTTTTACGATTATCTTGCCATAACTTTTTATAGGTGCATTTCCGGACCCATGTTCATAGGAAATTTTTTGTTCAGCGTGTAGTTTTCTATAAGTTTTTAAGAGTTTGCGAATTTTGTCCACCCTCACTCTATGTTCGAAGCACTGTGCGCCAGCTTAAACCCTGTTAAACCCTGGAATGTTTTAACATATTATCCTTAAGAACGTAAACTAAAAGGTCAACAATGACGGAATATCCTTCGGATATCTTAAAAACCGTTAAATCCTTAAATATTTCAAAATAATATCCTTGAGGACGAAAAATTAAATGACAACAATGGCGGAATATCCTTCAGATAACTTAAAACCGTTGAATCCTGGAATATTTCAACATATTGTCTTTAAGGACAAAAACTAATATATATGTGGCCCAAAGATGTCCTTCCGCCATCTTAAAAAAGTATAGTAAGGACGAAAACTGATTCTAAGTGGGGATGGAGTGTGACCAGGAATGTTCTTCGGCCGCCAAAAATCGCGGCCTACCTGCTCTTCCTCCTTACCACGATGGATATATTCCAGATATCTGTTAGATCTCCTCAGGTGAGTGCAAATATTTGATTCCTTGTCTTACATAGTACTGCTTTGTTGAAAATGTATGTTTTAGAACTGATGAATGTTTAGCATTTTATAAAATAATCGCAATAGAAGTGGCAACTAATTTATCAATCCTAAATAACATAAGTGTTTATTGGGCAGAATTGAGAGTTCTTTTTTAATTTTTAAAAATTATAGCAAATCATTTACACAAGTGGCACTAAGAGTATTTAAGTAAGCTTACCTCATTTTGTAAATACAGCGCCAAGACCGAAGAGATGCGACCTACTCACTTGAAATAAGATCTAAACAATGAAGACACAGTGCTGACCACACAGATCAACCCCTCCCCACTACCAACTTCGCCATATTGCTCTATATAAATCTATCCTAGTCTAACAGTGTCACGGAACTGTCTATTATTGGCACATATCTCAAAGGGCGCCTTGTAGTCGCAGCTCTCTGGGCTCGAACCCGGTTGATTTCAGATATCTCTCTAAACAATCATTAGGTTTCTATTAGAAAGAGAGAACAAAAAAACAATCTTTATTCGGGACATTTCGTGCCATAACATTAACATAAAAGTACATCAAAAGGTTTTTATGTAACTTTTGTAGGTTATATGTTAGATACATATGTATACCATTGTATAAAATGACAAGCCATTTTTGGTTTGTGATCACTAACCACGACAACTACAGAACCAAGGATTCTGACAATTTTAACCAAACCAAGGAAGGCTTAGCATTAATCTACTGATTTTCAATTTATTTTTTATTAACTTTCTACCGGTCGCGCCGTTGTACTTTGTATAACACCCAATTTGTTTTCTCTCTCTCTCTCGCTTCCGGTGAGCTTCACGAAAAATTGGCTGTAGCTATTCCTCGAGATACTCCTCCATTTGCCCCAGCAATTTTTTACTGTAATAGGAGGGATAGTTTCCTGCATGGAAAATATATAGTCAGTGTTGTCCACGAGTATTGCATACGGAGTCACAGCGAAAACTTGGTTTTTCACCAGTACCGTTTTTTAGCGTCCTGGCATGTATATTTTACGGGGCTTGATCAAAATTTCGTATTTGGATTCTAATAGTAAATTTATCCAGCTTTTATGTGAAAAAAATAATCTGAGGATCTAACTTATAGTTTCGATGTTATACGTGTTTTCGCGCAGAAATGCTTGATGAAGGGTTTAAACGCGTCTGTTTTGAAAACGCACCCGATTACGTTATTTTCCGCTAAGGCGCTGAGTTGTAGTTTAGCTGAGGTATGGGCACTGAATGTAGTTTAGCTGAGGTATAGGCACTGAGTGTACTTTAGCTGAGGTATAGGCACTGAGTGTAGTTTAGCTGTTGTATAAATTCAGCGGTTTATGTTTGTGTTGAATGGAACATCAAAATTCAATTGGGAAATCAAGATTTTCGTTGAAATCTTTAATTTCATTTACATCTTGCTGTAAGTTATCATATGATATATATTCTTATTTTATGCTGTAAAAGATTTTTTTTGACAACTTTCTTCTAAAATGAATAAGTGAGGCTCCAGAAGACAAAATTATTCAAAAAACATTAGTGAATAGCTATTAATCGAAAATAACAACTTTTCTAGAGCCGGTAGCAAGAAAACGGTCCAGTTTTTCGTAAACATGTATATGAGTCCAAACTTGTAGCTAATTTAATAAGATTTAATTTTGTACTGAAAAAGCTCTTCAGTGCAACACATCGTTTTAGATCGTATTCAATTTAGAAATGTAAAAACTTAAAAATGGAATATTTAAAGTCCTCCATCTCCCCCAGCGGCGAACAGTGGGACGAATGACCAATCTAGGAGGAAAAAAGTCTGTTTCGCTTAAACAGACCTGGCAACCTGATTTACATAAACAATAGAGTTTAAATAAGGTAAAATAAAACCACTCAAGTCACAACCATAAGGAAAATACTATACAGTAGGCCCCCATTATCCGTGGTTCAGATTTTTTTTATAAGGTTAAATGTTTCATCATTCATTTTATTTGAATCATATTAATTTAATAAAAATTTGTTAGATCATTTCTAACGGTTACATAATGGGTAATTATTTATACTTATTATTATACAGTAATTATTTATAACAATCTTAAAAAAGTAATGAATGAAAAAACACGTCAAGCTGGTATCGTATAAATGAGATGTTTCCGGTGTACTAATCCAATTCATATTATGAAGCGATACTGTTTTTAAATCTTTCTGTGATATTATTACTAACCTGTTTGCCTACTAAGCAAAACTATTTACTCAGTTATGCTTTAGTCTCCATTTAAATAGGAACTATCGAAATGTCAAAAAAAAAAAAATTAACAAATAAATACAAAATGTTTTCATGCTTAAACAAAAATTAGCCCATAAAAACTGAATAGAAAAAGGTGAAAGTATTTAAGTGTCATCCGCTGAATTAAGAATTTATGATAAAAGTGTTCATGATATTTTAAAAAAAAACGGAAGATATTTCTGACTTTGTATCGTCGCACATTGCGACGAATGGCCTATCTAAGAGGAAAAAAGTCTGACTTGCTTAAATAGACACAGCAACCTTATTTACATAAACAATGGAGTTAAAATAAGATGAAATCAAAGCGCAGAAGTAACAAGAATAAAGAATATAATATAATAGACGAAACTTGAAACAATATAACTGTTTTTTTTGTAAACCTTAAATCTGAAAACATTCACTCCATGTGGTCATCTTCTGATGAGTCCACATCTTCCCCAGAGAAATCATCGGTGGATGAGGAGCAAGAATAATTACTATCTGGACTTTTGAAAAGATCTGCTGCGATAATGTCTGTGATGGGTAATGTTTCTTATTTTTTCTTGGTTTTTACTATAAAATAACGATGAAAAAATATCAACAAGATTATACAGATTGTTCAATTGAAAGAATCAATAATTTTAACTAAATGTGACCTGTCGACTTAGATACTACTTACAACCTTCTTTTTGCTTAACAATCCCATAGCTAAAACCAAAAACAAACTCTAATACTGCTCTATAAACATCTTCCGTTTACACCTATTACAACAGTTTCATTAATTTCGATTACAAATTTTTACACCCTAGTAAAACACAAACTAATGATTTTTTATCTGAATGAAAATTCAATACATACAGTAAAACATGTATATATACATTCATTCTTATGTATTTGTGTGTATTGTAACTTTGTAAACCTATGTAAAATGATTTTTTCTTATAAAAGTTTCTCAATCTCGTAATAACTTTCCGGGGTTTTCCAGCCTCTTATTATTTCGTTTTAATTTTCATAACTACCAATTTTAAATATCTCTTCAGTGCAGCTATAGATGTTGGTATAATATTCTCTAATTTAAGTGTTTTAAATATAGTAATGCATATTAAATCAATGCCCTTAAAGTTTTGCCAAATACGAAATAATTCTAATTTTCAGACAAGAAAGCTGATAAAAGTAGCTAAATGTTTCATGGTTATTTTATATACCTTCTAAGGCACCTGTACCATGAATTTCAGAGAGGTACTTTGGGGTACTTTTTAGTTTAAAAAATGCTTTAGTTTACGGCACTTTTAAAAAAAATTATATAAAGGTCAAATTATAAAAATCTTATTTTGAGCATGGCTTCCTGCTATACCGATCGTCTATATTCACTAATTATAAAAGAATAATGATAAAATATCAATAGGATGATACACAAATTTAGATTGAAAGAATCAATAGTTTTAACAAAATTTGACCTGTCGAGTTAAGTACTACTTTGATCGCTCCTTTTACCTTGAAATCCACCTCCAAAAAACGAAAGAACATTTGATAATGTTCCATAAACTACTTAACTATACACCTATAACAATAGTTTTATTAATTTGCATTATGACTTTTTTCCTCCTAGATAGGCCATTCGTCCCACTGTGCGGCGCCGGGATTCGGATTTGTTCTTGTTCAGGAGATCATCAGGGACATTCCAGGAAAAATTGGAACTAGTATTTTTAGTTCCTCTGATTGCCCATTTTTGGTCTAGATTAACTGGACTATCTAAGTTTATAAGGACTACATATAGTTTATAGGTTTCTTATAGAGTGTTTTTCCTATTAAAAGTTGAAGTACTCTAAAACATACAATTCAATTTCTTCCTTACTTGTAATAGCAATAAATCATGGATCTATTTAGGTTTATCTAAACACCCCGTCAAAAGTATCGCAACAGTGTAATATTTGAATTTTATTAAAATGTATTTTTTTTTATAATAAAGAAAGGTTCTGAAGTCTATACCAAACATTCCTAAACAATTTTTATTAAAATAAATCACAATATTTGTTTCAATAAACAAAAAAAGTTAGAAAACTTACATTTTAAAATTTTCATTTTTTTTACAATTTTAACTATTAAATTTTAAATTTATATTTAATAAGATATATTGCCACCTCTGGCTTAAATGACTTCCACTAGTCTTGGCATAATTGTAAATAACGAAACTAATGACAAACATGGCCTGAAGGAAATTTAAAAAAAAAAAAAAAAATCTAAAATTTCATCGTTTGTAATAAACAGGGAAAAACATTGATGAGTCTAATCCTTAATGTCTCACGTTTAATAAATAATATTAATGTGAATATAAAAAGTATGGATTAAGGTAAAAACCAGGAAAATCATGAGAATTATGGTTCTTGCAATAGTTTTAACGGGCAGTTTATAATCTACTGCTCCTGCTAGTAAAACTGTCGGCAAATATTCGATCTGAACAACTCCTAAAAAAAGCTTGGCAGATGCATAACGGTTTTTTAAGTTATCCGAAGGATAACTTCCTCCATTGTTGTCCTCCAGGATACTGTTTTAAAATATTTAACGGTTTTAAGATGGCGGTCTTTAAAAGGACACTGTTTTAAAATATTCGATGATTTCACTGTTTTTAAGATGGCGGAAGGATATTCCGACTTTGTTAACGCATTCTACGGGAGGCTGGAGATTGTTTTTCAACACTAACGACCCCCTTTCCGTTTACTCTTTTTGCCAGAATACATACCTTAGATGTATAATTTTGTTTTGTTTAAACTCCTAGTGTTGATACTTTATATGTTCATTGGAAACAAGCTATGGATCATTGATTACTGATTTGCCAAGACTTGAAGAAAATGTTGGCAAAACATTGCTCCATTCAAACCAATAAAACTTCTAAAACAATATAACTCCCAGCGACAAATGTTCTCAAAACAGAAAATATTTTCTAATAAATCTCTGATTGAGGCTCTTGTAAAATTTTACATTTTACATTTTGTGTTTGCGTCCCATAGTTGTCCAGCCAAAATATCTAAGTCAAAATGTTGCATTTAAATTTGAAATATAATTTATTAATAAAAAATACACAGTAATAATTACCGATAAAGAAAGAAAGAGTGAGATACTTGAAAAAGAGGGATCGAGCAAGATTTTTTATTCCGTATAAGGAGAAACAAAGTCAAAAGGAGTTCGCTCACTAAAACCTGTCTCCAAGTGATAGTGTAATTTATTGTAACGAGAGTTAAGCTCTTATCTGCTCCTGTTGTCCTAATATCAATCTTCGAGCAACGCGTTTGCGAGATTTGCGTTTCAAAACAAATCGCTTTTGACCAATTAATTAGGTCACCGGTAAAATAGGTAAAACATGTTCCATGTTAAAATCGTCACACGATAAAAATACATACCCTTAGCCAAAATACATATCTAAGTCAAAATATTACATTCAAATTCGAAATATAATTTATTATTAAAAAAATATACAAATTGTAAATAGAGTTAAAGACAGAGAGAGAGAGCGGTAATGAGACAATGAACAGGTGGTTTGGGTTTGGCGGCTAATCCTCTTAGCTTGGTCCCTCTTGGTTTGACTTCACCGCTCCTGTCTCCTCAATCAATAATGAATTCTCATGAATTCCGATTCAAGTTTTTTTTTTTTTTATGTTATGCATATTAAAATCTGACTTTTAGATTAGATATTGCCTTTTAAATATATTTTCCATTTAAAATATTAATTTATTTTTGGAAGCTTTAGAATTATGAGTTATTTGTACTATTATATAAAAGGATAAGACATTTTTCGTTTGTGAGCACTATCTTCAAAAATTACTGAACCAATCTTTATCAAAATTTTACCAAATCATCATTATAGTTCCAGCAAGGTTTAGCATTAATAAAATATATTGATATTCAATTAATTTGTTATTTAAAAGCAATAATATGAGGATAACAGCGAAGACATGACAGTTTACAAAGGCACGATGTTGTATTGATCTTGAAATCTATACTATGTAAAATGAAATAAATAAATATTGCATTAGATCTCATGAAGTAAGCAACGATAATGGCCAAAGTCTTATTAATTTTGCTGAATCCTAAGGCCTCAAAATTGCAAGCACATTATTCCCACACAAAAAGATTCACAAGGAAACATGGACCTCACCTGATGGACTCACAGTCAACCAAATTGACCATATGCTGGTGACAGCTGACAGCCACATCAGTAGCGTCACTGATGTTCGAGTGTTCAGAGGAGCTAACATCGACTC
Source organism: Euschistus heros (assembly GCA_003667255.2). NCBI lineage: Eukaryota > Metazoa > Arthropoda > Insecta > Hemiptera > Pentatomidae > Euschistus > Euschistus heros. The sequence goes on along the minus strand of RCWM02000738.1, from coordinate 147,185 downwards.
TGACCATTCCTTAAGCATAGCTCATGTAGCAGCAAAGATTGCTATCAAACGACCCCGGCCACATCATAAAACAAAGAAATTTAATATCGCAAAACTAAAAGACCCCATAATTAAGGAGACATAAGCAGCAACATTGGATTCAGAGTTAAAATCTTTTCTTTTTTTTTTTTTATTATCTTTATTGAAAATAAATTACATAAAGCCAAATTAGGCTAATAAAAACATAGGTACATGTTTGGATACACATCCATCTCATGTGAAATAGTAATTAATATGGAGGAATCTATAAACAAGTAAATAATGTAAATTTGATAAAACAGTAGGAAAAACTAAAAAAACCTACACAACAAAAAAACAAAAACAAAAACAATACTAGTTCATTTAACAATTATAGTTAATTTTATGAATTATAATAAATAATAGTTAAATTATAATCTAAGCCAAGTAATAAAGATAATAATAAACAACTTATAATTACAAAATATAAACTTGTTTATAACTATGGTGTTAAAATTTATAATTTTTTTTTTTTTTTTAGTCTTTAAGTAATATGTGTTTTGTCCTTTTGTGTTGGTATCTTTTTATAGTTTTCTTGTTGTAATTACCTATTTCTTGGATATATGGGTTTTCAGAAACGGCAGTTGATATGAAAAATGAGTTTGTTTTGGACTGAATGTGTTGTTTTATTGTGGGCAGCTTGAGATCAGAGAGCATAGTGGCAATTCTTGTGTATTTGGGGTAATTATTTATGATTCTCATACAAATATTTTGTATAACTTCCAGTTTTCTGTAATTTGTATTACATGTATTACTCCAAACTGGTGATGAATAGGTAATCATAAGTCTGATTACAGATTTGTAGAGTGTTAATTTGTTTCTATTGGATAAATTAGAGTGCTTATTAAAGTAAGGGGACATTTTACTGATCATATTTTTTACTTTGTTACATTTTTTATTTACATGTGCTGTAAATGTGAGGGATCGGTCTAATTCTACACCAAGATATGTTGCTGATTGTGCCCAAGGGATATGGTAGTCTTCTATGGATATATAGTGGTCTATTGTAGGTCTGCGTTTTGTGAAAATTATTGCTGTAGATTTGTTTTGGTTAATTTTGATTTTCCATTTGTTGTAGTATCTGATAAGTTTTTTAAATACGGAAGATAAACGGTGGCCTATGGCATCAATCCTGTATGAACTAGTATATAAGAGAGTGTCATCAGCAAATAGGGATCGTTCAATTGATGGGATACTGGTTGTGGGGAGATCTGATAGATAAATGTTAAAGAGTGGGTGAAAGACATGAACCTTGAGGAAGTCCAGCTATTATTGGATGGGTAGATGAGGAAGAATTGTTAATTGTAACATTTATTGATCTATTGTCTAGGTAGGAATTTATAAGGTGGATTATATAGGGTGGAAATTTGTATGTAATGAGTTTGTAAATTAGTCCAGAGTGCCAAATTTTGTCAAATGCTTTTTCAATATCAAGGAGGAGCATACCTGTGTGCCTCTTTTCGTTAAAACCTTTGGTTATGAAGTCACTCAGTCTTGCCAATTGTGCAACGGTTGAATGCTGTGCTCGAAATCCGAACTGATGATTTGGAATCAGATTATGAAGGGCTGTATGTTGTTGTATCCCTGATAGTAATATTTTTTTCAAATATTTTAGATATTATATTAAGTAGACTTATTGGCCTATAATTTTTAGTTTCTGATAAGTTTTCGTTTGGTTTCGGAATGGGTATAAATTTTGCTATTTTCCAGGAAGAGGGGTAGTAATTAAAACGGATTATACTGTTGTAAACTTTAGCTATAAAAAAGATGGATTTTTTGCTTATTTTTTTTATTACTATTGCGGGTATTGAATCTTGACCTGCGGATTTCTTCGTTTTTATTTTTTTTAATAATTTGCTTGTTTTTTTGGGGGATATGGCTGGAAAGATAGGAGGAACACGAATTCTTGAGGAATTTGTTTACTAAAGTAATAACTTTCCGGTGATGGTGATTTGATTTGTAGTTTGGTGTGAGGGGAGCATACAGAACTGAAATATTTGGCCAATAATTCATTTTTTTCTTCGTCAGAGTAAACAAAACCGTTATTATGTTTAAATGGAGGTATGGGCTGTGAGGAATTTGTAAGTATGTTGTGGATCCTACATAAAATTTTGTCACCAGGGCGTAGTTTGTTAAGAGTTAGTGACCACTGTTCGTTTCACCATTTGTTTAATTCGTTTCTTGTTATTGAATTTATTCTATTGGCTATGGACTTGTGGTAGTGGTTTTTTGACTTTTGGCATTTTTTCATGATATTGTTTTTTAAATGTATAAGTGTTTTCAGTTGTGGTGGTAGTTCTGGAAATTTATATTTGGATGAGGATTGAGGGATGGAAGCTGACATAGCGGTTTTTATTATTCTGTTAAAACTATTTATTTTATCTTCAATATCAGCGGGAGATTTTATTGATGGGTTAATATCGATGTGATTATCATTATGACTCCTAAATTTTCGCCAGTCAGCCTTTGAAAAAATAAATCTGATAGGGGGTTTTGTTATTTTGATATTTTTTTCGATTCTAAAAATCACCGAGTTGAGGGATGGGAGAGATATGGGACGGGATAAATTGTTTAAGTTACGGGTTAGAGCCAGATCTATTATACTTTGTTTGTAACTAGATTTCCTAGGTATATATGTGGGTTCGCTTGGGCTATGTATATTAATATTATTTTTACTAACGAAATTTACCATTTTTATTATTGTTGTGGCAATTCCATTCCTTACTTTTTGAATTTAAATCCCCAAAAATTAAGGTTCTTTTTCCAATTTTAAACATATTTAAGAGATCGGTATACAGAAGTTTATTTGGAGGTACGTATGTTGCTATTGCATTTATATTTTTATTACCGAGCCGAATTTGTATACCGATAGCCTCAGCGAACTTAAGATTTTGAATAGGTCGGAATGAGAGTGGGAGATCTGAGCGAACCATTATCATAGCACCGCCATCTGCCCTGTTTCGATCTTTACGGTAAATTTTGTATCCCGGGACTGAAAATCGGCTTGATTTGATAAACGCGTTTCACTTATTGAAATTAAATGTGGCTGATCATCAAAGATAAATTGTCTAAATTCAACGTTGTTAGCTCTTATTTATTGGGCATTCCACATCATGATTTTTATATTTTGTTTCTGGTTACTCATTTTGAATAGAAAATAAATATATAAAATCATAAAACATTTTACGTCGAATTAAAAGAACGGTAATGTAAATGAAGGAATTATAAATAAAAATGATCGGACGGAATGATTTTATTTGAGAGTTAGGGAAATACTTTCGTTTGTTTACTGTAAATAAATACAAAACAGTAGGAGGTGAATAAACTTGACCTAGTCTGGTTTTATTTATGTGAGTTGCATGGTGCGATAGTAATATTGATGTGAACTTGTTATCGATATGAATGCCTATAGGTATGTTTACTTTAAGGTGACTATTCTCAGAATAATAGCTGCTAAAGGTTACTTTGAGAATTATTATAAATAACAATGTTATACAATCTAACTTATAGTTTAACACAAAGACATTTATAATTTTATTATTTATGTCCATTAATCGAGAAATGAAAGTAAGCCTTCAACCAATATTAGTATTTTAGACATACTGTCATTTGCTGACTTCATTTTATACATGGTTTCTTTAAATTTTAAAATTATGTTGCTTATGTTAAAAGAACTGAAAATGTTCTTAATTTCTTTAAAACAATCTAATATTGATGATTCGTTAGGGGAAGAATTTGAGTTTACCTTTTTCTGTTCCGAAAATGTATTTTTGAGCCATTTTGAGTCTGCCTTCGGTAGAGATGGGAACTCGTTTGTTATTGGCTTGAATATTTTTTCTCAGCTGGTTTTATGGACGGTCTCTGCTTACTTAGTTGTAGTTGCTGGTTTCTGATAAATACTGGGCATTTATCATAATTTGAAAAATGTTGTTCTTTGCAGTTACAGCATTTTGGGAGAAATCCATCCACCAAAATATTGGGACATTGTTTTGTTAAGTGCTCTTCTGCGCATTTTAGGCATCTGGGTTTTTTATTACAGTTTCTGGCAACGTGGTTGTATTCCTGAAACAAGCAGCACTGAATGACTGTTTTTTTACTATTGTATTTCTCCCATTTTATTACTGCGTTATTACAATATTTAATGTTATTTAATTTAGAGAGTTGAGCTTTATTTTCTAAAATAACTATTGATAGGAGTAATTTAATTTCTTCACCTTCATTCTTCTTTATCATCGGATACATTTTATAAATTTCTAATCCTTGGAATTTTAAGTCTGTTATGATTTCATCTATTGGAAAGTCAGGCGGCATACCTCTTAATACTACTTTAGGTTTTACATCATGTTTTGGAGAGTAGGTATGGAAATTTAAATTTTTTGATTTTAATTCGATTTGTATATTTTTGAAATCTTCATCATTATATACATAAAATATCGATTTATTACCACTATATTTAAAGATAACTTCTCTAATTTTAGTTTTTAAATTATTTATTATATCTTTGTGGTTTCGAAAAGAAGAATTCACTACCACTGGAGGAAAACGAGTTTTGGGAGGTGTAGAGCTGTTTTGTTCATTATTTTCTTCCTCTTCCTCGTCTGAGAAAATAGAATAACTATTTTTGATGGGAATGTTATATTGAGTGGACTCACCTCTTTTCTTTTTTGGCACATAATTTTGCTTGCTTATAGAAGGCATCTCTTCTTCCATATTTATAGTAGGATCGCCCCACGGGGCATTCTTTTTGGTATAATTTTTATAATCTTCGGTAATCCCGACTTTTTAAATAATCAAAATGAAAAGAAAATTAAATAAACAACACAAAATTAAACTAAACAATAAGCGGACTGAATGAATAAGTGTCTTGACTCTGCGGCTGCTAGCTTAAGACTGGAGAGTTAAGATCTTTGCCACCAACGGAAGACAAGATAGAGGACACTGGACCAACTGCCGAAGAACGATTGAAAAAAACCGCTGAACTTGTTTTAGGGCCGGCTGAGAAGGAGACACGAAAACCTTGGTTTGACCAAGACTGTCAGAAAGCTATGGAGGTTAAAAATGCAGCATATAAGCTGATGATTAACCGTCGTACGCGAGGAACGGTGGATGAATATAGGAAGAAAAGAAGAGAAGAGCGTTTGCACCGGTTGAAGAAAAGAAAAGAGAAAGAAAGAGAATTGAAAGAGCTGGAAGAATCTAGGGCCATTGGGGACTCCCGAAAGTTCTATCGAAATGTTAACAGAAGCAGGAGACCATTTAAACAAATACCTTCGATATGTATGGATCAGAAGGGAGCTATCCAGTCTGATGAAAGAGCCTGCCTTTCAGAATGGAGGAGGTATTTCGAAGAGCTCTTGAATGGTCAAAAATCAGATAAACAAGTGGACCAACAACTCCTACATATGGAACCAGATGATGAAGTAGAGCCACCAGACGAAGATGAAGTCATGGATGCCATTAATAGGCTGAAGAATAATAAGGCCCCAGGGATTGATAGTCTTCCTGCCGAACTGTACAAGTATGGTGGAAATGAACTAATCAAGCTCCTCCATAACCTACTAATTAGTATCTGGACAGAGGAGATCATGCCCACTGATTGGAAGAAAACGGTTATCTGTTCAATACACAAAAAGTGCGACTTATTGAAATGCTCTAACTATCGGGGCATTGCTCTACTCCCTTGTGCCTATAAAATTCTATCAAACATACTGTTCCAGAGACTTGTTCCGTTTGCAGAGCGAGAAATAGGCCACTACCAGTGCGGATTTAGACGGGGAAGGTCCACGATCGACCAGATATTCTGACTGAGGACAATCCTGGAAAGAGGTCGTGAGTACAATATCAAAACTCACCACCTCTTCGTCGACTTTAAATCAGCGTATGACACTATTAACCATGAAAAGCTGTATGAAGCATTAATGCAGTTCAGAATCCCGATAAAGCTTATAAGATTCATAAAGCTAACCATGGAAAAGGTGAACTGTGTCGTGAAAATTCGTGGCAGCACCTCAGAAGAGTTTACATGAGAAAGAGGCGTGAGACAAGGTGATGCTCTGGCATGCCTACTGTTTCTTCTTGCACTGGAAAAAGCTGTCCGAGACATCAGCATCCAAACAACAGGAACAATATGGAATAGAATGGTGCAGTTCCTCACATTCGCAGATGACATCGACATAATCGGACGCTCTCAGCAGGTGGTAGCCCAATACTTTTTAGAACTGGAAGCTGCAGCCAAGAAACTGGGTTTGGTTGTTAACGAGGAAAAAACCAAATACATGATAACCCAGGAGACCCCAGTACAAGAAGACGTCATGGTTCGATTCGGTGGTTACAAGTTCGAACAGGTATCCCAGTTTACATACCTGGGATCGTTGGTCGCAAGCAATAACCAAATGGGCACAGAAATAAAAGAGAGAAGATTGGTTGCTAAACCAGTGCTACTTTGGGCTAAGATATCACATGAGAAGCCACTTAGTGACCCAGCGTAGCAAAATAATTCTGTATAAAACGCTTATCCGACCTGCTCTGACATACGGGTCTGAGACCTGGACAACCACAAAAACAGAGGAGCTGGCTCTCTTTATATTCGAAAGAAAAATAATACTCAGAAAAAAATTTATGGCTCAGTTCTTGTTGATGGGGAATGGCGGCGCCGAAAGAATAAAGAAGTTTACGACAGGTATAATGAGCCGGATGTCGTTAAATTCATTAAAGTAGGGCGACTTAGATGGGCGGGTCATGTTGCAAGGATGACAGAGGATAAGATCCCGAGAAAAGTTCTTACAGAGATCCTGCATGGAAGCCGACTCATCGGAAGACCCAAGTTAAGATGGAGAGACTGTGTGGACAGGGATGCCAGGGGACTGGGCGTGAGAAACTGGATGGCGGCAGCACAAGACAGAAACGCGGGTTGTAGTGCCGAATTAGAGAGATAGATTGCATTAGATTTACTATATATTTGTCAAATACCACTCACTCATTTAACACGAAATCTCAGGAACCACCGAACGGATTGGAATGAAATTCGATATGTAGATTCCTCTAGGGCCGTAGGTGCTCGCTAAGAAAGGAATTTTAAAAAATCGGCCTGGATCGCGGCTAATTTGCGAAAAATGCGATTTCAATTTTTATTGGGTGAATAATAAGAGATTAATTATTATATGGTATTTGGAGATAAGCTAAGTTAAAAAATAGATTAGATCTTTAATCCGCAAACTTTGACCACCGATTAAGTTCCTTATAGTTGTAAACAAACAAAAATACGATCGATGTCGAAACCTTATAATACTTGTACTTTCTGTGAACTCATGGTAGCTGCAGAGGTTACTTAAAACTTACAAGTTTGAGTTGTTTCGTGACGAGAAGCTATTAAAAGACTTATGTTAAAGAGGAGGTTAGAAGACTTATGTTCTCTGGTGATGACATGTAAGGCCAGTTCGATGTGTAGGGACAAAAAACAGATAAGAATCAATAGTTCGTTCAAGTGTATGATTCTCTTAGTATCGTATCATGTTCTACAATGGAGAAGAAAGGTACAGTATTAACATCCCTCAGCGTGACCCAAACTCCAATACATCACTTAAGAAAACTGTGTCTGCAGCTGATTTTTACGCCTAAATGTTAGTGGAGCGAGGGAGGTGAAGGTGAAGATTTACTTTAATTCCGTTACTTTGACTAAACTTTCTAGGAAAAAAAAGACTAAACTTTCTTTAAAAAAGTTAAAAGAGACTATATCCACTTAAAGTATGCCATAAGAAGCTGATGGTCTGGTATCAGAGCTAGGTAAGATGGTAGTGCTGCCTCGAAGCTTCACTGGAGGACTATCAAAATAATATAAAATTAACTTTTGCAAATTGTTAAATTTACTTATTGAAATTATTCAAAGAATGGAATTCTTCAGTTTTATTTAAGTAATAATAATTATCAACGATAAGCTTAACTTTTACTAATTTAAGTTGTCTTCATCCTAATGATATTAAACCGTAGCGGAGCAGGGTACTTTCAGCTAGTATTATATAAAATGACAAGCCATTTTACGTTTTTGATCAGTAACCATGAAAACTACTAAACCAATTAATATCAAATTTTAACTACACAGCCTTCAAAGTTCATTTCTTTGGTTTAGCAATAGTACAATTTACAATTTTTAATTAATTTTTTGTTAAAAACGGGATAAATATGTGGTGCGCAGTGAAGTTTGAAAATTGACCGATAGGTGGCGATCGCTATTCAACAGATATTACAAAGATACGGTGTTTAATAGAGATACAAATTTATAACACAATTTGCTTAGTTCAATTAAATGTGTTCAATTATGTTATGTGACTAATGGATCCCCGTGAGGTTTAAATCCCAGTGATATCTGACTGCCAAAGAGTTTGCCATTGTAAAACTATTTAAACCAAATGTATAGTACATTATCTTCATAGTTCTAGGAAGGTTTCAAACAGTAAAGTATATAAAATTTTTTTTTTTTTTTTTTTTTTTTTTTTTTAAATCAATCATTTATTGAGGAATTATTACAATCTGCCACAAGTGTGGGCAATAAGTAATATAGATGTCTTCATGATTACGTTCACACAATATGTACAATAAGAAAAAAAATAAATAAATAAATAAATAAAAAAAATATAAGATAAAATAAATAAATAAATAACAATATAAAATGAAAAAAAAAAAAAAAAAAAAAAAAAAAAAAAAAAAAAAAAAAAAAAAAAAAAAAAAAAGAACAAAAAAGAGCTATGCTAGTATACATAAACAATATACAATACAGAATATACGTACAAGTGAAATATTTAAATTTAAAAAAAATATATAGATATATACACATAAGATAAAATAATAATAATAAAATAAAATGAAAAAAATTGAATAAAAGTAAAAAATAAAAATAAAGCTGAATTAAATTAAAAGTTAAAACTACATTCATACCTATTTACAAGACACACTCATCCTAGGGATCTCCCAACCAACCCTGCCTCTCCACTCATGGAAGGACAGGCCCGGCGCAGAGTGGTCCCAGCTCTACTCTCTCAGCTGCGTCACTGGTGTTAAAGAAAACCCAGTGGAGGCTGAGTGAGAGCGCAATGTAAAGTATATAAAATAAAAATTGAAAAGTACAATGTTGGGTTGAAGGAACGAGGTTTGCCACACTGTCATAAACTTTCAAAGTAAGAAGTCAAGATCAAATTAGATACAATCAATAGAACTATTTATACCGAATAAAAATGATTACGAAATAAAAATGTCGATCCTTTGCTATTTGATATTGTGTGTCAATATATAATTCATCCACCTTTCCTTTCGTTGTAACCCCGCCCAGATTATGCAGTTCATTGTTCATGCAGTGCATGTTTCATAATAGTCTCTGTCCATCTGGATTAACAGCTCATATATCAAAATTAAAAATTAGATGTATAATTATGCTTTTACGTAATCTTCAACTAATCACTGCAATTTTAACCAGGTTTAATATTACTGCCATGCGTGATAAAATCATTATGAAAATAATGCTTATTAACTGCATGCTACAATACAAGATTTGTAACAATAAACAAATAACATTAAGTTATTAGTTAAAATTATGTAAATTCTTTAATTACGAGAGCGGGAGAAGGTCACGAAAATAGATCCTAGTTTATAATAAAATTTGCCTATTTTAAATCATATTATTGAAAATACATACAAAGTGCAACATATGGATCCCAGTGAGGTTTGAAAATTTGCCGATTTATATATCTGTAATAATGTTTAAAATGGTAAAACACTGCACCCATCTGTAATAATGTTTACAATAGTAAAACACTGCACCCATCTGTAATAATGTTTACAATGGTAAAACACTGCACCCATCTGTAATAATGTTTACAATGGTAACACTGCACCCATCTGTAATAATGTTTACAATGGTAAAACACTGCACCCATGTGTAATAATGTTTACAATGGTAACACTGCACCCATCTGTAATAATGTTTACAATTGTAAAACACTGCACCCATGTGTAATAATGTTTACAATGGTCAAACACTGCACCCATCTGTAACAAATTTTAGCTCGATATTTTACAATACATAGTTCTAAGAAGGTTCAGCAATGGTAAAATTAACGGAAATTAAAATTTAAATATTCAAAGTTGCGTAGCAGAATCGAAGTTTGCCACACTGTCATATGGTTACAAAATAAAATCCAACCATCAATAAAATTATTTCTGCCAAATAAAAATTATTACTGATACAGTATGTAGACCCTTTGCTTTTTGATACGATGTAAAAATATGATTTATGGGCCCGGTGTACTTATTCTAAAAAGATGTAGCATGTATGTACATATACCTTACAAGCATGTATCTTTGCTTTGATGTTTGATCTAAACTGAGGCAATCCGCAGGTCTGGGGTGTCCCCCAGAAGTCATAAGGTGGTGAGACACGTTATACAGATACCGAAGTGATGACAGGTGGCAAGATGGCTTTATCAAACATGTCATAGCTTTGCCTCTCGGCTCATTCATACAATTGTAGACATAGTTCAATATGGTTCCGCCTTCTCGCATTGCCTTGTTCGATCCATCGATATTATACTCCTATCGAGGGGTCCCCTATACATCATTTCAAACACAGGATTCCAAAGTTATTCCTCAAACATTTCGATTATTACTTGACACATATCAGCCCACCGTTATCTATCTACATAAGTTTAAATACGAAAATATAAACTAGAGGCAAATAGGAATTGTTGTATTAATAATAGAAAGGTGAGATTTATTAGCCAGCGCAATTAGCGAAAGCGCCTGTTGAGTTGTTTTAACTCGCCCGCTGCGCTCCCCCCCCCCCCCCCCCCCCCACCTCTTACAATTAAAGAACTTGAATAATTTTAACTAATAATTCAAGTTTTATTTGTTTATCGAGATAAATATCGAATAAGTATCGAGAAGTGTCCAGAGATAAATATCGAATAAGTATCGAGAAGTGTCCAGAGATAAATATCGAATAAGTATCGAAAAGTGTCCAGAGATAAATATCGAATAAGTATCGAGAAGTATCCCTCAATTACTACAGTGATTAGGTGTTTGAAGATTAGGTAAAAGGTAATAATTAGACATCCAATTTAGAATTTTAACGTATGAATTGGTAATCCAGATGGACAGACACTATTAAGAACCTCTGCGGATAATAGACTGCATTATTAGTGCTTACAAATGAAAGTAAATATATCAAATTTTTAAAAACAATATAAAAAAAAAAAAGGATCAATATTTTGATCTGGTAATAGTTTTTTTCGGCAAATATTGATTTCATGATAAAAGAAACAATGTCACTCAACATTGTTCATCAGACAAATAGTTCCGGAGTTTTAGACAAAAAAGTACGACATGTTTTCGCGGGGGAGTGGGACTTACCACCAGTTGGCCAATTTATACCCTTTTTCCCAAGACCATATCTTTGCGGTAAAAAGTCCGATTTTGGAGTAGTTTTTTTCACTGCGTTGGTAATGATTCCAGCTACAAAAGACTTTCTTCGAAAAAAGGTTCCTTTTCGTGTTATAGGTAAAAAAAAAACGAAAATAACCGGTATGTGCCGTTACGGGCCGTTTTTTGCAATTTTGGGTATAAAGCCGACGTTTGCCGTGGTAGAAAACTTCTAATTCGGATTCAGCACCCCCAAAAACATAAAGATCCGTTGAGAATAAAAGTTCCGCATTTTTTTCTGGAAAACGTACTTTTGAAGCTTATTTTACTGGAATATAGATAAAGAACATTATTGGACTATAGAAAAAACATTACTGGACAATAGATAAAGAACATTACTGGACTATAGATAAAGAACACATATTTAACATATTACGGTATCATGCACTCTGTTAAATATGGCTACTGCATTTCATTTAGAACTAGAAGAGAGTATTTTCTGCGGAAGGTAAAAGTTAGCAAACAGGACTTTCCTACTTGAGGTAACCAACGATCACTGTATAGAAGGATCGCTACAATTCACATGTTTTAAACGACTCCCAGAACTCGAAATTGTATATAGCTTTAAAGATTGATGAAGTTTTTGTTCTGTCCGAAAATCAGTATTTTGTAATTTATTGTATATTGTAATTTTGAAAGTTTTGTTTCTAAGAGATCCAATTAACAAATAAGAAAAGTAAACCGAAATTAAAAAAATTAACTTTTTTGTATTAGAATTCTATAACCATAATAAACATTATTTCGTTTGCTTAGAGGTAAAAGTCTCTAAGTGCAATAATTTTCCAAATTCAACTAAAAGTCATTGTGTGTTGGTGTTCTCGTTCCCCATATGTATAGAAAGTCGCCAAGTGAATATGACCGTGATATATGCACATTAGGGGATGAGAAAATACACTATGGTATTACTATGGTATACACTATGGTATATGAGGCGTGGAAAAGCAAAAGGGGATAAATCCACTTTTTATCATTTTTAATTTTTTAAAGTTATAAGGTGGCAAATCGTCGACCCTTCAAAACCTGCTAAATCCAATCTAATTTTACCTTCAAAGTTTGGGTTGGGTTTCAGTAGCGGGTAAATCCTTGTTTCTCAAAATAGCCACTTGGAGCACCACTCACGCTTGTAACGAAACTAATAATAAACATTTGAAAAGGTTTTAGTTGTCGATATATTTTTACTCGTGTGCTAATCAATTTATTGTGTTGTGCTAAAGATGAAGAGATATCATCAAATAAATATAACAGCATCGAGAAAAAAAATCTGAGAATAAAAGTTAATTTTGGAAGCGGACTTTGTTCAAGTTAGTACAGTCTTCATTTACCATTGCCTATCCCTTCTTATATATGTCGATTCCAATCTATTTAATAAAGTTTAACTTCAATAGATATGCTGCTCCTGGAACTTGAATGCAAACAGCTGAAGCACAAACAATTAAAATGCTCCATTATTGGCCGCAGTGATATCAGATTTGTCTTTAACATGTTCTACTCCACTACGGATAAGGTTTGAACCCCTTTAGTATCTGTTAATTTTGCTTCAATGGCTGGCTAAAATACAAGACTAGTGTTCGATTTAAAAAAATAAATAAATATGAAAAATTCAAGAAATCTCAAGAAAATCCTTTGAATAAAGTTTGTTTTTTCATTAATTATTTTTTTCATCCAAGTTTGTTCAATGTTAAATTAATAAAACAACAGAATGTGTTAATTGTCATGAGTTTTTCTTGTTTGTTGCCTTTTTTTAAATTTTCCCTTGGAGATTAGGATATATCCAATTTATTTAAATTGTTTAAAAATTTGAAGTTTAGAAAAGCTGAACAATATTTTACAGATATGTTTCTGATGTTGTTTAAAAACTTATGATCCAATAATAATTGTTTAAAAAAAAATAATCAGCTGAATTATGCATATTTTTGGGTTTACTGAAATATTTTCAATTTTGGATTTACTCCCTTTTGCGCCTCCACGCCTCATATTACCATACCATACCATACCATACCATACCATACCATACCATACCATACCATACCATACCATACCATACCATACCATACCATACCATATTACCATACCATACTAATATTCCCGTTTGAATATTGAAACGGAAAAAAAAATTGATTTTGTTACTATAGGTCAGACGATTTGTTAAGGCATCACACAGTGCTTCCAACATACTATGAGGGTGGACAAAATTCGCAAACCCTTAAAAGCTTATAGAAAATTACACGCTGAACAAAACATTTCCTATAAACATGGGTTCCGGACCCCACTTTGCATTTCCGGAATGCACCTATAAAAAGTTATGGTAAGATAATTTAAAAAAAAAAAATTTTTTTCCTATTTTAGCAAAATGAAATTCTTGGTGCAAGTTTTTATACTAGCGTGAATGTTGCGTTTTGAGCTACATTAAGATTTGTTTGAGTTAATGAAGAAGATAAGTATTAAATGATTTTTTTGGTTTTGTTTTTTTTTGGAATTAAAGTAAAATGCTTATTTTTTCTAATATTTTTTTATTTCAATAGTAGGCACCTACCCAGATCAGCCCATACTATCTTATATTATTGCTCAGATTAGAAGCGATATTGCTCATCATCAGATGGACGGTTTTCAATGTTCGTCTCCTTTGGGGTAGGTAGCCCTGCAAATGAAACACATACTTGGCGTTTGTTCCAGATAAAATGTTGCTTTTATTTTTATAAACACTACCATCCAGTTTTGTGAGCATTTCAAAAACTAACCGAGTAAATTTGATCGCTTTCAAATTTAATTTCAAATATTTGGAGGTGGCAAATTTTATCTTTCACTACTTTTTCTCTTCACGCATTAGATCTGCAGTTCCTTTTTTGGAAATTAATTTTATGGATTTGCAATATATGGTCGACGATGAACGGAGATTTACCTTTAAGCAACATTTCCATCCCTCACTTCTACCAATTTCAGAGCCGCCATAGCTATTAAAAAAACATTTTTACTTTATTTATCCAACACCCGTCTGCGGCAGTTTAGCCATCTGACAACGAGCCTCCCAATATCGATTTATAATATCTTCTTCTGGATAGGTGAGAGCAGTGGAAACCCTCAGGTGATCTCCGTCCATGCATCCGAGGTTACATGACGGGCATTTAAATTAAATTAAAAAACATAATTATTAGTTCTTGATGCATTTTTAAACATTTGTTTATGGTGGTTATAACCGAAACTATTATCGAATCCCCATTTACGTTTAAGTTTGAACTTATTACCCTTCTCCAAACTTGCAATTTTTAATACGCTCTTTACTGTTTGTTGCAGGATTTCTTGTAAATTTATCCAAGCGCTACCTTCACCAGCGATAATATTATTAGAAAGTAGAGGATTTTTCGTAAAAGTTAATGAATAGAACCTAGGAAAGCGTCCTTATGCAAACCATACGGTATTTTCTATCGGAAATAGATAAATCCTTTCGTAAAGCTAGAGCTTGATTATCGATTTCGTTCTTAAATCAAAGATTGTCCAGACATCTCTGCAGCAAAACGTAATTTAACAGATGAAGTGTTCAGAACTAGATCCTTTACTTGATTTATTTTCTGGTTTTATTGGAAGATTCTTCGAAAAGGGTTTCCGTTCTTCCGCATGTTCGGCTCAGTCCTTGTATCAAAGTCAAAAGCCTCTTCAAAGTTTCAATAATTTTCAAACTGGCCAACGAAACTTTACACGCATGCAATGAATATAATGAGTGCTAAGCTAACTAATTAAAGTAGTATATGTTAAAATAGATACCTTGGTCTGTATATTGCATCGCTGACAATGGTTATTTTTTATCCAATGAGATGTGAATGGAACAAAATATAATTTGTGGCTAATATGATATAAATCGCAAAACGGAAATATTCCTGCAGTTTTTCGATTTTGTTGACTTAAACGAATATGTAAACAATGAGATAATCACACTAAACAGTTGCCTAAGGTACATTTAAGAATATCGAAAGGTAAACAGGTCGATAAAAAATACTTCTATTCTTGATTCTTGTCCATTGGCGAAGCACTATGCATCAGTTCAAATAAGAAATAATCAATGTCTAGTTTAGTTACTTTTTTCGTATTTTTCACCATGTGAAACAATGCCTTGGAAGGGCAGATGATAAACAATAGATTTAAATAATATGAACCATAATTATTCCCAGATGGGAGGAGAATAAACAATAGCCACAAAAAGTTTTAGGGGCCCCACAAAAAGGGGGCAAAGGCCGTAACCCTGGAAGAAGAATGTGCGGGGGGCCAGAGGGGAGAACTGAACCAGAACTGTGCACGCTACATTTAAACCTATTTAACTTCACAATATTTTTTTATTTAACAAAGAATAAGTCTAGTTTATTTTATGTTATGCATTATAATTTGTTTTTAGTTGAATACTACATTTTTACTTAATATTATTATTCATGGGCAAAGCAATAAATAATTTGAAAAAATATAAAGAAAAAACTTGTGAATTGAAATAACTAAAACTATTTTATATTAACCTATCATTCCCTTTTGCGGCTACTCCCGCTCTTATAAGAAAAGGACGTAAATAATTTTTACAAGACTACAACGACAATAAACTGCTCGTCGTTACAGACTACTTCCACATTTACTAGACAAACGATCAAACCTCTCAATTAATTACAAAAGACTTATCGGGGTCACCTGTGGTGTAGTGGTTAGCATAGCAACCTACTAAACCCAAGATCGCGGGTTCGCAGTCTGGCAGATGACCTTAGGATTTTTAAAGGGAGTAAAAAATCCTTAGCTATGCCGTCCTTCGGAAGGGACGTAAAATGGGGGTTCCGAGCCTGTGCGATGTCAGGTACTCGTTAAAGATCCCTATCCTCATTATACCTGGATAGGCAAAATTTAGGACTCCCACCGTAGCATCGTTCGAATAGCCATAGCAGCATAAAGTGACGTTAAACAAAATAAATATAAACAAAAGACTTATTTCCATGACTGTTATTAGACCTATTTGGACATTCGGATTTGAGTTTTGGCGCTCTAGTAAACCATCCAATTCATCTCGTATCCACTCCTTACAATCAAAAATCCTAAATACCTCTTTCTTTGTCACCAATAAACTTATCCATAAAGACCTTAATGTTCCATATGTTGCTGATTTAGCCCAAACCAGATATCTATCCTTTCATAGGAAGTTCAATAGCTACTCAAATGAATTAGTTTCTCAACTTGCTTCCCACTCCATTCCCGATAATCCTCCAAGGCGTCAGAAAAGAAGATGGCCTAGAGATCTTCAAGTGTAGAATTTTATTGAAGTGCTACTGATGAGTAGTTTTTTTTCAAGTTTTTACATGTCATTGTAATGGTTATCAGCTCATTTACTTGATGTAAATATTTTTATAGTTGTAAATTTCAATAAATTGATATTTAAAAAAATGTCAACTAATAAGATAAGTTTTATTTTCAATGATATTTTCAAGCATAGCAGTAAATTTAACTTAAATTAAAATTGTAGTAAATTATTGAATTATTGAAGATCACTTAAAAGCAAGGATTGGACATCCAATTTTAGATTTAAATAAATAAGTTGGTAATACAAATGAACAGAGACAATTAAAAATTTTTTAATGAACTGCATTATCAGTACTTACAACTAAAGACCCATGGAACGACATTTTCATTATCAAATGATTTTTATGGGAGAAATCATTTTATTTATTTCATCAGGTTAGATTTTAAATTCAAACCGTAAAAGCATATGAGCAGTGTGGCCAACTTGGATTCTGTCACTTAACACTGTATTATTCAACTGTTACTATAATAGGGCGTATAAAAAAAATGACCATTTTATCAAATTCCAGAGTTCAAAAATCTGTAAATATCTTAATGCTATTTATTATTTAGCAATACTTAATAATCCCTTTAGAGCATTCTCTAAGTTTGTTTCTAACACTGGACTTCTAAAAAAAAAATGCCTCAGTTCAGTTATGTATTTCAAAGAAGAAACATGACAGTGTCCAACGGGATTCTCGTAATTTTAAGACATTACTGGAAAAAAAATTTCACACCCGCTGAAGCAACTCGTGAAATTATAAAATATGAAGGGAAAATGAATAAAGGAAGAAGGGCTCCGGGCGGCCATTACTGGATATTGATGAGGTTCTAAAGGAAGCTGTTGAGTCAAATCCGTCCACAAGTACTCGCGAACTTGCCAGGGTGTGTGGTGTGTCGAAAGATCAGCAGAGAAGTTTACAGAACTTGATGGGTTTGAACTCCTGCCTCATCCACCATATAGTCCAGACCTCGCCCCTTTGAATTACTAATTGTTTCGATCCATGGCCCATTTTCTTCAAGGGAAAAAATTTGATAATTTTGCGGAAGTTGAAAATGCTGTCCAAGAGTTCTTTGACAGCCATCCCAAGGAATGGTATCAGCGTGGCATCGAGCAGTTGGCTAGCAGATGGGTAATGATGGTAGATAACAATGGACTATACTTTGAGTATTAATTGTGTTTTATATCAAAGAAATAATAATACAAATATTTGTTTAAAAAACGTTAATTTTTTTTTTTTTATACAGCCCATTAGTAAACTTTACATTCTTTCAAATCTTCTTAGAACTTTATAGATGTAGTTAAAATTTTATAATAGGCGGGTTATAAAGCTTTCCATTGCAAAAACTGTTGCAGATTGACTAGCCACCTGTCGGTCGATTATCCCACTTCACTACGCACCACATTTTTTTTTTTTTTTTTTTTTTTTTTTGGCAATACAATTTAAAAATCTTTAAATTTTATTACTGCTTGAGGTACGCATAATGGTATAGAAGGATCAATACAATTAGGATTGATTAATTAATTGTCACGCACACAGTTTGATAGAACCAGCTCTCCTCACACAGGGTAATCAGGAGGTTTTGAGGACACTATTAAGCTGGAAGTTTGGAGGTGAGGGGAAAGGATGAAAGAGTTTGATGGCCAATAACCGTTAATGGTTCGGCCTCATTACAGTCTGCATTTTTTTTTTCAGAAACATTGGTTTCAAGATTAAGATGTATTCCTGTTGGTAGACTTACAACTCGTATGTTAATTGTTGAAAAATATAAAAAGTTTTGCCAATCAACAATAGTTTTCAACACTACACAAGTGTTTTCAATTAACTCTCATTCATTGAATTGCAGTCCCAAACAGTTCTTGCCCTAGGGGTCTTAAGATAGTCTCATATAATAAAAAATCTTAAATATAAATTTGTAAATCTATATCTTTGCTATTATATAAAAGGATTTATTTTTTTTATTTATCTTTTATTATTTGAAATTTACAACTGTATTACAAAATACATCTAGTAAATATGCGGTGTATATAAGATATAATAACATGAATAAAACTTGAAGAGGAACTACCCATTGGTAGTACTCTAATATATAAAAGGAGAAGCCATTTTTCGTTTGGGATCACTAACCGCAACAACTACTGATCCAATCTATGAAAAATTTGTATCCACATCATCTCCATAATTCAAGGGAGGTTTACCAATAATAAAATTAGGATTGATGGATTAATTGTCACTTCTATTGAGATTATTTTATTTGAAAACTAGTTTCGAATGCTAAACATTCATCTTCAGTTCTAAAACATACAAAAATTTTTTTTTTGAACACATCTGTACTATCTTATACAGATTATATATACTAAAGTTTTTAAAAAGGTAAGGGAAGAAATCAAACCTGGGCACTCACCTTAGAGCTAACTAAATCAGAAATGGACTTCTCACTGAATTCATGAGAAGTAGAAGGGAGCAGGTAGATTAAATTTTTGATTTACAATGGGGTTTCCCTTATGACTCATTGGATTTGTCCGTTCCAATGGGAAACAAATTTAAAATGGGGCTATTGGATATGTTTATCTGATCCTTTAAACAAAAATCTGGATCGGTTTTGAACGATTTTATTATTCGAAAATATTTAATTTTAGGCTATTTTTTACTTGATGTAATATTTATACTCCCCAGTCTTTATTAAATTTGTGATTATTTCCATTTAGATGGATAGCAAAATTGGAGTTTTGGGTGCTGAGTTCTGATCGATTATACGTAGTAGCCTGGCTGGCTTCAGAATCATTTGAGTTTGACTCATTAGACAATCAAATCCGGACGCGAGTTGAATATCTCGTAACCAAAAAACAAAAAACATTAAAAAATAAAATTAATAACTTGCGGTCTAGCAAGAATAACCCCGTTAATCGCCCATCTAACAGTGCAAAACCCCCCATATCCAATAACCAATTTTCCCCACGTATCCTCAACCTCAGCAACATAACATTAACTAAAAATGAAAATAATTTGCTGAACAAAGGCTTAAAACACTCTATAAATTCACCGGCGACCATACAAACATTCGAAAAC
This sequence comes from Euschistus heros, assembly GCA_003667255.2. Lineage (NCBI taxonomy): Eukaryota > Metazoa > Arthropoda > Insecta > Hemiptera > Pentatomidae > Euschistus > Euschistus heros. The sequence continues at coordinate 127,290 of RCWM02000738.1, read as the reverse complement.
CTTGCTGTCCACATTGAATCCGGTTTAGAAAAATAGAACAAAAACCCACTTTCGAAATCAATATGCGCAAACACACTGAAAACAAAAATAGAAAAAGTCCAGAGATTGAAGATAAAGACATCATCCGAATACAAGATAGCACGCGCATTATCAACTAAAATATTAAAAAACGATCTCATAATCATAAAAAAGCGGACAAAGGGAACACCGCAGTAATTATAAAAAAAGAGTTATATAAAAATAAAATCTATGACTTCATCGAAAAAACAGCTCCCCACTATAAAAAAACCCGCTAAAAATATTAACAGTCAAGTTCGGGAGTTATAAATAATAGTATTTTAATACATGATAATATAAAATACAACCAATAAGACCAGTAGCTACCTACATTATTAGCTCCATCTACAAACTTGCTCATTATTTAAACAACAACTTTAAAACAAAAATTTCTTTTTCCTCACGAAATACAATAAAAAAAAAAATCTATAGTTAATATCATTCGATGTCACAAATCTGTTTACCAGTATCTCACCTTCAGAAACTATAGAAATTTTAGAAGATCTAATCTTCCGTTCCAATCTTCAATCTCTAGAAAAATTAGACTTTTCCAATTTAATGAGATCTGTATATGGACAAATTAGAACGGAAAACCCTTCATTCAAAATTAGCTCAACACATAATATACTGGTATCGGTATGTTGATGACATAATTTGCCTATGGTCTGGGACGAACAGACAAATCAATAGTTTCTTAAAGGAAATAAACGAATTCCACCCTTCAATTAAATTCACACTGGAGTTAGAGAACTATAAAACTTTAAATTTTTTAGACATTGAAATCTCCATAAACAATAAACAACACGAATTTAGTACATACAGGAAACCCACACACACAGGTGCAGTTATAGACAACAATGCCAGGAGACCACTAACACACAAACTCGCAGCATTTCATTGCATGATATACCGCCATTCAAATATACCGCTAAATGAACGAAATTATAACAAAGAAATACAAACAATTCACACTATAGCTAACAAAAACGGATACAATAAAACCACAATCGATAATATTTTAAGAAAACAAATACATAAAAAAACTATGAATAATATATACATAACACCCCCAGAGGATAAAGCTACCCCTAAAAAATATATATTGATACCATACTATGGCCCAATATCCACTAAAGTCGGGAAAGAATTAAAAAAAAAAAAAAAAAAAAAAAAAAAAAATTAGGTTTAAACCCTGCATTTAAAATAGATAAGCCATTGTCATTATACTTCCCTTCACCGAAGGACAAAATAGACCCTTTCCAAAAAAGCGGCGTATACGAATTAAAATGTAATGACTGTGAAGCAAAATACACGGGAAAAACCGGACGATCGGTAAATTAAAGAGTAAAAGAACACATAAGAGCATACAATAATTAGATCCAAAACTTCAATTTCGCTATCCATCTAAATGAAAATAACCACAAATTTAATAAAGACTCGGTTTATAAACCTCCCTTGAATTATGGAGATGATGTGGTTAAAATTTGTTATAGATTGGTTGTGTAGTTGTTGCGGTTTGTGATCACAAACTTTTTTTTTTTTTTTTTTTTTTTTTTTTTTAAGCCTCCGATTTTATTTATTATTTTATTCATACAAGAATGATAATGATAGAAATGATCTTTTCTTGCCTTTCGGCATTTTAAGACGTATTTCTGCTCTGCCATCTCTGGAGTGTCTTTGGTCCACTGAAGGTACTCCCTTTACGTGTCGAGTGTGGAGGAAACACTCTGCAATCACAAACGAAAAATGGCTTCTCCTTTTATATAATAGGTAGCAAAGAAATAGATTTACAAATTTATATTTAAGATTTTTTATTATATGAGACTATCTTAAGACCCCTAGGGCAAGGACTGTTTGGGATTGCAATTCAATGGTTGACACTTTTATTGAAAACACTTATGTAGTGTTGAAAACTATTGTCGATTGGCATAACTTTTTACATTTTTCAATAATCAACATAAGTCTACAAACAGGAATACATCGTAATCTTGACATGCTAATCATGACTGAAACCAATGTTTCCGAAAAAAAAAAAAAAAAAATGAAGACTGTAGTGAGCCCGAATCATTAACGGTTATTGGTAATCAAACTCTTTCATCCGTTCCCCTCACCTCCAAACTTCCAGCTTAATAGTGTCCTCAAGACCTGCTGATTATCATACGTGCGGAGAGCTGAATGTGGTTCTATCTAAATGTGTATAATCTTTTATGGATATGGTTTACATAGATGGTTATATAAAAAGCACACTACAATTTATGTACACAACTGAACACGATGACTGATGGCTATAAATTGTTCAAACGCCTTCAATCACACCAAAATCGACAATGCCATAGGATAATCGATCTTAAATGTCCGAAACAATTCTATTTATTAACAAATTAATTAGTAATAAATTATTATTTAATTTTAAGGCTCTAAAGGCCCTTGGTTGTACTTTTTTTTAATTATTATTATTAAGGTCCCACAATAAATAAAGAACTTTCTTATTATTATAATTATATATATATATTTATAAATTTCTTTTTCCTCTTACGGTAAAAGGACCGTTTTTAATGATTTATATGTTCCATGCCGTTACAGCCATACTACATGTATGGTATGTGCTATATTATATTATTTTGCATATGACTGATTGTATTTAACCAACAGTTTATTTGCGCGTTGTTACAATAAGGTAATGAATTTTGAATTTTTATGAGCTTTGTGTGGTTGTAAAAAAAAATCTGTGTATGTAAACATATAATTGTTGGTTAGAGGAAAAAAAAATCACAACATTAAAAAAAAAAATTAATAATAATAATTTAAACAGCAAATAAACAATTAATATTTAAACAAAAAATAATATCGAAAAATAAATTAAACTTAATATGCACAGAGGTTCGTCAGAAAATCAAATCAAAATCGATATATTTGATGAATTGAACTAAATCAGTTCTGAATTCGGTAAAAAGTAAAAAGTATATGTTCTGTCTCAGGCAATGAACCATTTTTAAAATTAGACTTTGCATAAATTTGTAACTTTGTCTGTCAAATAATTTGCAATCGTAATATTGCATATGCCTAAAATTTTGTATTGGACCGTTATCGCCACATGTGTTAGTAAGTATGATATTAAAGCTTTTTAGGTAGGGCCTGTTCTGTGAGAATTGGTGTCAATTTATAATCGTTACTATGTAATCCTATTTTCGGAATGTATTTCGTGTATGTAAGCTTGGTGATTTGCTTGAGTTTTGCAATGAATGTTCCATTTATTCACCAAATCTTTTGCGACATACATATATATATATATATATATATATATATATATATATATATATATATATATATATATATATATATATATGTGTGTGTGTGTGTGTGTGTGTGTGTGTGTGTGTGTGTGTGTGTGTGTGTGTGTGTGTGTGTGTATATAGCGACTTATATCGTTATCGACAAAGACTCAAAGATGCGGATATATGACAGTTACATATAGTTGGTTCCCGAGTTGCGATTAAATTAAAAAAAATTTAGAAAAGTCTTAAAATAAAATAATGAGTTTTTTTATATGTTTTAACAATCAATACTTATTGTTAACTTATAAAATGACCCAATACATGCGATACACAGACTACATAAGCCAGTAACAATACAAATACATTAAAACTTCAGCATTGAACATGTTTATGTTTATGTGGCCATGCCCATACACTTGTAACTATGAAATAAAACATTTTTTACATACCCTTTCATGTTTCATTATACTGGAAATATGATGTTCTACAATTTACTGGTTCTAATACTACTGTTAAATACATATACATACAAGTGTAAAAAATCAACTTATTTTTGACTAAACTATAAAAAATTTCAAATAAAAAATTAACCTTTTTTTTTCTTTAATGTGACAAAATATATTTGATAATTTTAAGAAATTAATTAAATTTTCTATAACAGCCCACTGTAGAAATTTTTGTTGATAATCCAAAAATGGAAACACAATATAAGAAATAAGAGTAAAAACGAAACATATAATTTCATAAAATAATAATTATGTATTCAACTTATATCATAATTCAATTATTTATAATTATCGTTAGTGTGATCTAAAAATTTCTCTGGAAGTTATTAAAGTTAGTTTATAATTGAAACTAGAATATAAAACTAAAATTATTTTTCTACACTACAACGGTATTTCAATTTTTTGTTTTTCTTATCCTCTATTTATTAATACAAAAACAAACAAATACTAATTAGGACCATATGATCTTGTATTGCCCTCTCAGCATTTTAAGTAACAGATTGGTTACAGATTGGTTACAGATTGGTTACATATTGGTTACTGATTGGTTACTTAATCATACATCCTGGCACCTCAGTCGATTATTGTCTTCAATGCATATTTGTAAATCCTTTAATCATTCTAAAAATACCATTTCCACGAAAATAGATACTTTAAAGCCTTATTTAAAAGCAGAAATTAAACAATTTTTCACAAATCAGATATTTAAATTCCTCCTTTTAATGTTGATAGTTAACTCTTTTAAGGAGTAATTTGATTTATCCTCTGTTTTCATGGCAACAAATGATATATCAGATTTCATTCATTAAAAATCAATTTACACGGCTGTTCCTTCGTATAATTAACTGAGAATATCATCAGACAGCTTAGTTTTACAATACAAAAATAAAAATAAATAAAAGACAGTTATAGTTCTTATGGTTTTAATTTTTATTTAGGTTAAGGGGGCTCGATTAAACCATCCAATTAATCTCGTATCCAATTCTTACCATCCAAAATCCTTCAAAAACTCCTCAATGTTCCTTACTTTGTCACCAATAAACTTATACATAAAGATCTTAATGTTCCATTTGTTGCTATTAGGCCAAACCAGATACCTATCCTTTCACAGTAAGCTCCATAACCATTCAAATCCATTAGTTTCTCAACTTTCTTCTTATTCCATCCCCGATAATCCTCCGAGGCGTCTGAAAAAAAGAAGGCCTAGAGATCTTCTAGTGTAGAATTTTTATTGAAGTGCTGGAGATGAGTAGTTCTTTTGACATGTTATTGTAACGGTTATGAACGCATTTACTTGATGGATATATTTTGTACAGTTGTAGGTAAATTTCAATAAATTGATATAAAATAAAAATAAATCAATTTAGGTTAAGAAGATTCAAGAATGAAATCAGATTTACTTAAACATATAATTTAGTTTTATTTATTAAAATTCTTGAGTCTTTAAAAATGTAAAAAAAAATACAATCCTTTTGCTATGCTGTCATTGGTCAATTTTTGTTTCTGAAACCTTCATGTGTTTTGACTGGTGGACTTTTCTTTAAACCGTGAAAAATGTTAACATATTGACCCTTTTTTGCCCTACTGTTGTTGCTCAAATCGGAAATTAGGCAGAAGGAGACATTTAATGCAGAATATTTTTTGTTATTTAAAATTTACCGCTAGGATTAGGACTGATGAATTAATTGCCACTTCCATTGATATTATTTTATTAGAAAACTAGTTTCGAATGCTAAACAATCATCTTCAGTTCCAAAACATACAAAGTTTTCAAGATATCAGTACTATGTAGTACAGAGTACATAGTACTGATGTCTTGAAAATTTTGTATGTTTTAGAACTGAAGATGAATGTTTAGCGTTTCAAACTAGTATTCTAATAAAATAATCTCAATAGAAGTGGCAATTAATTCATCAGTCCTAATTGTATTGATCCTTCTATACCATCATGGTGTACCTCAAGTGATTCATCTCTAGGACCTACTGCTTAGGAGGTATATTGGCTTGAATAAAAAAAAAAGTCAGGCTTTGTCTACATATTTTAAGAGTTAAAGCTTTTATTTTTTTTTAACATACTGAAGCTCTGTTGGTTTGCGCAGGTCGAAAATTTGCCAATAGTTTCCTTATCAGAAGCATTTGATATAAAAAGTGTGGATTATAGGTTGCTACATCATTACAGATTGCTGTAGATATTATACATATTATAGATTGCTATAGATATTATACATATCATAGATTGCTACATCCGTCCGTTCTGTCGATTTCGGGTAAGCATTAATCTAAATGGATGTCAGTGAGGACCTACTTACCTCATTGAAAATTTGAAAACGGTTTCCTGATAAGAAATATAATGGAGAAATGTTTTGTAATATAACGTTTGTCTCTAGGGCTATATTTTTTTGAATGAAAAACGTTTTTTTTTTTTTTTTTTTTAACTTTGTTAATTTCGAATAATTATTGATTGCTAATTTAATTAAATTATTAATTTAAGTAATTTGATCTTTTTAATTCTAAAATGTAAATTAGAAAAATCAGTAGGTCAAAGAGAAACATACCTACGATCTATTGTAGATCCCTATTAGGAAGAAATACTAAATGCATTTTTCATTCTAGAAGCTTCTTAACCTAAATGAAAATAAAAATCATAAGATCTCTTATTATTTTCTATATTATAACTAAGCAATAGGTCTAGTAATATTTTCAGAATTATAACATTGTTAGCAGAAATACCCTTCTACAAAATGAACAATTTTAATTTCTTCACGACAGCCAAAGATATAATAATTTCTTTTATAAAGGTGTTTTTTCAATGAATATTCAAAATTATAAAAATATATTTTCAAAAAAAAAATATATCTTTTTAATTTGGTAAATTTCATGATGAAACTAAAAGATATTAGAATGGTATTAGAGTTTAATATACGTTTTAATGAAATTATTATTTTGAATATAATAGACTCATAATTGAATTGATATAATTTTTAGTATATTAATTTTTAATATAATTGTTTTTTCTATATTGATACGTCTCTTAGCTTTTTTTTTTGTAACGTTTTTTCATACGGATCGAAACTTTGCGAGTAGTATCCTCATTAGAAATTTAAAGGAGAATTGTTTTTGTTCTATAACATTTGTCGCAAGGAAGTTTAAAACCCCTATTTTTTGTCAAAATTTTTTTCGTAAAATTATTACTAACATTACTTATTAATTTAATTTAATTATTAATTTAAGTAATTTGATTCTTTTTAATTATAATACTTAACTTGGGTAGGTTATAGGTAGGAAGAAATACGAAATGCATTTTTCATTCTAGAAGCTTCTTAACCTAAATAAAAATAAAAATCATAAGATCTCTTATTATTGTTTTTATTATAATAAAATACTACGGATGGTAATTTATAAGGATCGTAATACTGTTATACGAAAAAAGTGCACAATTTTGACTTTTCACGATAGCCAGAGAAATATATATAAGAGTGTCCGGTTTTTTTGCTGTTGAGTATATATTGATCATTTTATGTATTGGTATACATTTTTTGTATTGATATACATTTCTCAGTGAGTGAAAAACTGTTGTTATTTATAAATCCATCAACTATTGTAATTCCCTGTTAGGAAGAAATACGAAATGGTTTTTAACCTAAATAAAAATAAGATAACATCTCTTATTATATTCTTTGTTATAATAAAACACTATGTATATTAATATAGTTAGAATTATAATTATATATATTTTTTTTAAATTATCTAAACTTAAGTTACTAAACTAATATATATAGGAGTGTACATTCTCAATACAAGAACTCCTTCTACATCTAATAATCTACTCAAAGACAAGAACCTCCATGCTAAGCTCTTAGCTATACCGTACAGGTACCGTAGAGGTACACTATATTAGGACGAGATGACGTACCTTGGACCTAGGACCTGGTGCTGGGGCCCACGAGGGCCTGTCGCAGTCTGGGCCGGCACCGGCCGAGTGGGGAAGTCCACCCGCCGCGCAGCCGCACTCGCGGGCTTCCCCCTCCCCTCGCTCTCTCCTCTTCCTTCCCCCTCACCACCATCCACTACTCCTACTCTTCCTACTTAATTACACATTATATCTTCCACTAATGCTCTTCCCATCTCCCCCCCCCCTCCTTTCCCCTCCAGGTCAAGTTAAAGCACTTGTTGTGCCTATCCGGTCTAAATATATATTAATGAAAGTGGCTCCTCGGGGAGATATTTAATTTACCAATGACGATTATTTTATTAAATAATTATATATCTTATATATCTTGACAAACTTCATTGCATTCCTTAAATGCTTCCGTTATTATTCAAGACTTTAATGCGATTTTTATTATATATTAATTTTTTTTTGACGTAAATACGTCTTTAAATTTGCTACCATATAGGGGCAATCCAAAAAATCTCATGATAACAAAATCGGGGGATACAGTTTGGTGTTGTAGTTTCGAATCTATCCTCTACATCCGTAATTAAATTATACCACTAGATAGCCGAAGGATCAAAGAATTCATTACGATAAGCAAGAACAGTGACGTATCGCGCGCAGTACCAGGAGAAACGCCGAAATTTAAAGGTTATTTTGCTGCCTATCGAGATTTGCAATTAGTATAACTTTTGACTCGGAGAAGCTAAGATGTTCGTTTAAGTTTTAATCGTTAGCTTTCGTCAAAATCTATTGATTGTATATAAAACATTAGTTTAAAGTAGTGACAGTATATAATACAATAAGCTGTTAGAATAAAAAAATATTTTCAAAAATATATAAAGTTTGACAATACGCCAAACCAAAATAATAAGCCAAAACGAAATAGATAGATCGTGTACGTTTGGAAAAGGATCGAATGGTAATAATAAAACACGATATGACCAAGTGAAGCAGTGCTTAGCTGTGATCTGAGATTATATTGTAATACTGCTAAAACAGAAAAATTGTAACTACATCATCGGTAGAGGAAACATCATCATCAAGTCGCAAAGCCGGTGGATTCGCCATATATCACAACATCAATAGCTTCACTGATTTTAATAGAGTTAACATTGACATTTTGGAAATGAAAGATGCAAAACCTTTCATAGGCCAATAGCATCTTGAAATTCGTACACGGCTGTGTGTATATCCACCCGGCCAAAGCGTAAGCACAAATTGAACTCTTTGTGTTAGGATGGTTGTTAAAATATTCCAAAGACATCGCTAAAATTATAGCCGATTACCAACCTGGTCTTACTACTCCAGTTATGATAGTTGTAGACTTTAATGTTGATGTGAGAAATCTCGATTTCTCTTGTTTGACATTTGTGTCGTACTTTTCGTATCACAGACCTAATAATTAATAAAGTTATATTGTAACACAATAATCATTTGTTTCCTTTTTTTTATTCTAAATACATGAATAAAAATATTTTATTTAAAAAATAAAACACGTTACATAAACGTCTTCACGTACAACACACGGCCGTGTCCATGACACACCCTCTTTTTTTTTTAATTGGACTAATGACAACAAGTGGGGCAGGGTGCATCATCATTATCATACGAGAGAAAAATTAATTTAAACTTTATCTCCTCTAAACCATCCAATTAATCTCGTATCCAATCCCTACAATCGAAAATCTTTCAAAAAAATTCTGAATGCTTCTTACTTTTACAAATTTATTTAAAATTAGAAAATATTTGATTATTTTAAGAAATTAATTAATTTTTTATTACAGCCTGCTTTAGAAAGTTTTGTTAATAATCCAAAAATGGAAACACAATATAAGAAATAAGAGTAAAAACGAAAAAAATATTCTTATTAAAAAAAATTAAATATTTAACTTATATCATAAATGAATTATTTATATTTATCGTTAGTGTGATCTAAAAATTTCTGTGGAAGTTATTAAAGTTAGCTTATAATTAAAACTAGAATATTAAACTAGTAAATTATTACTAAAATTTATTTCTATAATAAAACTAAAGAAAAATATTATTTAAAAAAAAAAATATATTATTTTCATTTAGGCAGAAAAGAATCACTTCTACTAAAATAAGTACTTCTAGTCCAGTAAAATAAGGCTCCAAAAAGCCGTTTTCAAGAAAAAACTGCGGAACTTTTATTCTCTACGGATCGTTGTGTTTTTTGGGGTGCTGATTTGGAATCGGAAGTTTTCTACTACGGCATCCATCGGCTTCATATTCAAAATCGCAAAAAAACGCAAAAAAAAAAAAAAACAACCTTTATTTATGTTTTTTTATCTATAACATGATAACGAAGTTTTTTTTTCCAAGAAAGTCTTCAAATATTAATTGTAGCTGGAACTAGTACCTATCTAATGAAAAAACCAAATCCGAAATCGGACCATATTTCGCGAAGTAACGTTATTGGGAAAAAATGGAAAATTGGCCAACTTGCCGTCAGTCCCACAGCTCCACGAAAACACGTTTGTCGTACTCTTTTAGCTATAGATCTGAAACTATTTATCCGATACAACATTACTTTTTTTCATCTTAAAGCTGATTAAATTTGCTATAAGAATCTATAAAATAAATTTTAATCAAACCCCGTACAATGTACATGCCAGCCCGCTAATAAAAACGTACTCTTGTAAAATCCAAGTGTTTTTTGGCACACTTGTCGCTCTAACTCCTCAAATATTTGTTCGATCCCTAAATGTGTATGTTTTGGCAAAATATGTAAATTATGACATGTTCAGTAGGCTGGTGCGGGTATTTGTGTTAATTATAAGTTACATATATAGGATCTAATAGTAAATTTAACCAGCTTTTATATAAAAACATTAAATTTTGGATCGGACAAATGGTTTTGGAGTTATAATGATAAATGTGCCGAAAACCATGGATTTAACAACAGTAAGAGTTTTTAGTCGTCTGGGATATTATATTATATGGGATTTTATAACTCCGAAAGTATTTGTCCAATTCAATATGTTTTTTTTTCAATCTGAAAGGTGGTTAAATTATAAATTAAATCCTATTTATGAAATTTTGATCAAAACTCTTGAAATACACAAGCTGTCACACTGAAAATCACTTACTTTTGCAAATTACATGTTTTTTTGGCACATTATTCACTATAACTTCAAAACCATTTGTCCGATCCAAAATTTAATATTTTTATCTAAAAGCTGGTTAAATTTACTATTTGATCCTATATATGTAACTTATAATTAACACCGTGAAATACCCACAGCAGTCTACTGAACATGTCATAATTTACATATTTTGCCAAAACATACACATTTAGCGTGCTAGCTTGGGTGGTTTACAGGATTTAATGTAATTTACATATATAGCATCTGATAGCGAATTTAACCAGCTTTGAGATAGAAAAAAGAAATTTGGGATCGAGCAAAAAGAGTAAGAAAAACGTGTTTTCACGAGCTGTGGGACTGACGGCAGGTTGGCCAATTTCTCCATTTTTTTCCCAATCACGTAACTTCCTGGAATCTGGTCCGACTTCGGATTTCTTTTTTTCATTATGTAGGTACTAGTTCCAGCTACAATTAATATTTGGAGACTTTCTATGAAAAAAGCTTCGTTATGGTGTTATAGATAAAAAAAACAAAAATGACAGGTTTTTTTTTGGCATTTTTTTGCGATTGTGAATATGAAGCCGATGGATACCGTGGTAGCAAACTCCAGATTTAGATTCAGCACCCCAAAAAAACATAAAGATCCGTTGAGAATAAAAGTTCCGCAGTTTTTTCTTCGGCAAACCCTTATTTTACTCGACTATTCCTCAATTCTAAAAATACCATTTTCACGAAAATAGATACTTTAAAGCCTTTTTTAAAAGCACAAATAAAACAATTTTTCACAAATCAGATATTTGAATTCCTTTTTTTAAGGTTGATAGTTAACACTTTTAAGATGTAATTTCACTGAACCCCTATTTTCACGGTAAGCATTCGTGTATCAGATTTCATTCATTAAAAACAATTTACCCAGTTGTTCCTTGTAAAATGCATTATTTATCAATTTCGGGTAATTAATTGAGAATATCACCATAATATTTTACAGTTTAAAAAAAAATAAAAATAATAAATAAAAAAATATCCACTAGTCTCCCAACTTGCTTCCCACTCTATTCCCGATAATCCTCCGAGGCGTCTGAAAAGAAGATGGCCTAGAGACCTTTTAGTGTAGATTTTATTGCAGTGCAACTAGTGAGTAGCTCTTCACAAGTTATTTACATCAGTTGGCCTCTAACTTTCATAGAGTGCGGTTGTGCTTAAAGTAATCTCTTGATTATTAATTTTATTATCGTTTTTTATTATTTTTTTTTTATCTCGTGTTAACTTAATGAAATCGGAAGATGAGGTAGGTGTTACTTCATTAATTTCCCAAAATTGCCAACTTTCTTCTAAACCAAATGGCCACGAAGTTAAAGAAGACTCAAATTCGAAGAAAAGAAAGCTCGAAGGCTCTCCACTAAATCAATCACTGGTAAAAAAATGGGTAAATATTATCAAGAAATTTCACCTATAAAAATTAGCAATAGATTCCAAATAACTGATATTACAACCAATAGACCTTGCTCTTCTAAACAAACAACCGATCAAGAGAGTATTATCACTCTCTGCATAATACAAATAAACAGGTTACACCTAAAATCCCCGCGATATTTCTACATAATGCAAATAATTACCAACTACTGTTAAATGACCTAAATTCATAATGTATGAATCCTTTCTCAACAAAATTAGCCGGAAAAGACACTAAAATAATGCTCTCGTCCATTGACGATTATAGAAGAATTCCTCGTTATTACGAAGAAGAAAAAAATCGAATATCACACTTTTTCTTTCGATAAAAATAAAATTCAATGTTGTGATCAGAAAGGTGCCATACTCTATTACGGATGAAGAGCTAAAATCCGAACTAATTTCCAAAAAATTCGATGTTTTATACGTTTCGCGAATATTAAATAAAGAAAAAAAAACCCACCCCTCTTTTTTCAGTCTCAATAGTAAATAATACAAAGGCCAATGATATTTTTAAATTTAAAATTTATTTTCTGCCACAATTTCAGTGGAACTAAAAAATAAAAACAATGACATCCCCATGTGTACCAACTGTCAAAGATTCGGTCACACAAAAAATTACTGTCGATTAGAACCAAGGTATGTCAAATGCAAAGATAAACATCATTTTTCAAAATGCCCACTGAAATTTACTGATAAATCATTTTGTGTCAACTGTGGTCAAGCACATGCATCTAGCTATAAAGGTTGCCCTTCTTATCAAACAATTAAAGACAAAACAAACTCTCCTGACGTTCCTAAAAATGTCGAAAATAAAAATGAAGAAACTCCTACAAATCATAAAACATTTCGGAAAGCCACACCAAATTTTTCAAATTCTTCTGCCTTATCACCTGAACAACCTCAAGAAAAAAATAATACCGAAGACAACAGTGAAAACATTTTGACCGCTATTACGAAAATAATAATCAATGCTATAAAACCATATTTATCACAAATAATGAAACATTTAAGTTCGTTAGTAAACTCCTTCTTTACAAATGGGCCTTAGTGTAAACAACAGTCCATCGACTGTTACTAATTCCTTTCCCACCTGTTATAATAAATATGTTTATTTTCATTTTCTTGCTACATTCTTAATGATACTATATTTATTTTACTATGACCGCTGAAATAAAAAAATTAAATCTCTTAAACTGGAATGCTTATGGTATTTATTCTCAAAAAAACGAATTTAAAATATTTATAGAATTAAACTCCATAGCTATAGCCTGTATATCTGAAACACACCTATCAAGCAATATTAAATTTCATATACCAGGCTGTGTAACTTTGAGAAAAGATAGGAATAGTTCTACAGCCTCTGGCGGAGTAGCTCTCATCATCAAAAATAATATCAGTTTCTCCGAAAATATTATTCATGATATATTTAATATCTAGTTTATATCCATCCGTCTAAACTCTACCCCCAGCACTGTTATCACAGCCGTATACAAGCCACCAAATAAGAAGCTCAAAGAAGAAGAAATTCTTAAATTATTACCCCCGAATGAATTTACTCTAGTATTTGGTGATTGTATTGTAAACATATCTACTGGGGTTGTCATAAATCAAATTCAAATGGTAGCAAATTACTCGACATCTGTTCTAGAAATAATATTCTAATCACGGCACCTCCTGAATCTACATTTTTACAGAAAACATATCTAAATCCATTAATGACTCCACAGTAAAACCATTCCACAAAAAAAGAAATAGTTTTTTAAACCACGTACCAACAACTATTATATCAAAAACAAAAGAAAAAAACTCTTCTAGAAGACAGTGGATGCTAACAAAAAATCCAAAATTCAAAAAAATATGGAATAATTTAAGACAAACTATCAAAACAGAATTGGAAAATTTACATTATCACAAAATAAAAATTATGTCACAAACTTGGACTCAAATGATCAATCCCTATGGAAGGCTACGAGACGCCTATTAAACAAGCAAGAAAAAATTCAAGCCTACTAGAAAATGGGGGTGTTATCACATGCGTCGTGGAGAAAGCTCAAGCCTTTTCAGACTATTTTGAAAAAAAACTTTTCTATTCCAGCAAGGGTAAGTCCGTCAAGAAAAAATTCAGCATATTATGAAATCGACGAATTAGTAGCATTCGTAGAATACCACAAGCAACAGCACAACGTCCATTGAAATTTACAACACCCAAAGAAATGTTTGAGCTTATTAGAAGACGTTAAACAAACTGGTCATGATCAAATTCCAGCTATCGCCATTAAAAAATTAACGAGAAAAGCCATAATTTTTTTAACTTCAATTTTCAATAGTTCCTTACGAACAGGTTATTTTCCTGATAATTGGAAGAATTATTATACTGGTTGTTATCCGCAAGCCTTGGAAAAACGCCAAACAAATCACCAGTTACAGGCCTATAAGTCTCTTACCAATTTTAGGAAAACTTCTGGAATCAGTTATAAAAAGGCGCTTAACTTCTTTTCTTCAAGACATAAACATTATATCCGATTTTGAATTTGGATTCCAGGTCAGTCATTCTATTGCACATCAACTATCAGAACTTATAGTAAACGGCTTTGAAATGAAAAACATTTTTAGGCACTTGTCACATTTTTAGATTTTCAACAAGCATTTGATAAGGTCTCATATACATCAGGGTCTCTTATACAAACTTAAATCAGTAAACACTCCAAAATATCTATACGATATTCTACATTCTTTTCTCAATAACCGAACTTTCACCGTCAGAATAAACCACACAATCTCGACGACCAGACCTATCAGTGCCAGTACTCCACAAGGATCAGTTCTATCTCCCATCCTCTTCAACTTCTACCTTCACGATATCATACAATCGTCCAAAACCTCTATAGCCATGTTCGCTGATGACACGGCAGTTTTTCCGCAACACGAAAACATAACAATAACCAGAAATACTCTTCAATCTCACCTCAACGAATTAGAAAAGTATATAATAAATGGATGATTAACCTCAATATTAAAAAATGTGTTGCTAAAATGTTTACCTTCAGATGACCAATAGACCCACCGGAACTGGTTCTAAATGGAAACAGACTTCAGTGGAATCCATCTAATGAGGCAGTAAAATACCTTGGTGTTCACCTAGATCGTCGCCTAACCTGGAATCACCACATCAATATCAAACGTACACAGACCTACGCAAGGCTAGCAATGCTGTACCCGATAATAAATAGAAATTCCACTCTAAAGCCAAATATAACTGTTTTAGTCTACAAAACAATACTCAGGCCATTAATGATGTATGGTTGTAAAGTGTGGGGAGCTGCATCTTCTACCAAACGGAAAAATCTACAATCTTTCCAAAACAAGGTCCTCAGAATTGCAGTAGATGCTCCCTGGTTTGTAAGAAACAGTCAGCTACATCGTGAATTAAACATGGAATCAATTGACGATTACATCAAAAAATGCTACAACAGACTCTTCATATTGAATTAGCAGCGACTAAAGGTGCAGTAGCCTTCAACATTGGAGCACAAACAACATCCCGCAGACTGAAACCAAGACTCATGCAAGACGTCCGGATGTAAACAGCATTACACACCAATTATTGTTCATATTACTACAATTTATTTATTATTATTTCATTATTTCTTTACTTTATTTCTTTAGTTTTTTTTTATTATTTCAATTTTTTTTTAATTTAATTTTTCTTAAAAACCTGATTTTGGCTTGTATGTTACTATTATTTATTTTTGATTTCCTATTTATTTATTATTATTAATTTATTTATTTTTTTGTTATTTTTACTTCTTTGCACTTTTTTCTTTCTTTCCCCTCTAATTTATTGTTATTATATACTTCCTCTAAAGTTATAATTATTCCAAAATTATTATAGAACTGATCTGTTATGGGTGCCTCTTGCAGGAGACTATACCCTTCCTTCTACTATTGTTAAATCAATATTAACATAGTTAAAACATACATGTGAGGCTTACTAGGCCGCACAGTGGAACGAACGTTAGGGCGGAATGGACATTCGTTAATATCTCCGCTTCTGCTTCTCCTAGAATAATGCTATTGGTACCGTTTTAAAGCTTTTTGAATGGACTATTAAATGATATGCTAATCATGATCAGCAGAGAGAAAACATGTAAGAATTCCTGATTTGATATTTCGATGTTGGATAATTTATCATCATTTACTTACCATTTATTGTACCTATATACTAGGAGACTATATGCAATAAAATATTCTATGGAATGATTAATACATATGTATTAAATAAAATTACAAAATAAAACGTAACAAACTAAAATATTTAATTATTAAAAAAAAATAATATAACAATTGATAATTACTTTTGTCAGTTAATATCCTAAGACTAATTGATACATCAAAATTATAATATATGTAGGTGCCTATATACAATTGTTTATTTAAATAACGATCAGAATTAAACTCATAACAACATAATTTTAATTAAGATTCTTTTTTCTATATTCTAAGTAACAATAAGTGCTTGTGCTTCTGGTAATAAATCACGTTTAATGTTTATTATTCTCGGTCTAAGAGTCGAAATTAAGGGATCCGAATTTATTAATAAATTATTTAAAACATCTCGATTGTTTGATTGCCTCGATGATTTTCTGGCATGAAACAGTCTGAAATTTCGGAATAACTTGTGATTCGCTTCTTGAGCATCTTCTGACAATTGTCCTATAGGTATTATAGCATTTTTGGCTATCAGTGTTCCGTGCACGAGCAGTTTGTGCACGGTGACTGGCATATAATACCAGCCATACAGAGATACATATATCCGTGCTGTCTCTTTCGTGTAGGCTTCAAAGTTATCAAGTTTTATAATTGACCCAGAAGAAATAGCTTGTAATATTATTGCAAAGCGTCTAATTAGATTTTCGTCAACCCCTGTTATAGCTGATGAAGTTTCTGGGGAGGCAAAAAATTTCCTTGCAGTATTTCCATCATTGCTTGTACAAAAACCTTGTCTTACGTGGTCTACACAAAGTCCTAACTGAATTTCAAAATCATGTTGAACTTGATTTTTTTTCCTTGCAAGTAACTCCTTTTGCTCTGTTGTTTTTGCACTCCAGGACTTGAAATCTAATCGGTAAGAGATGTGAATTAAGCAATCAAAACACCTGATCAAACAATGCAAAGGGGAAGACCAAATGAGTATTACTCATCATTAACTATTTCCTTGTTTGTAATAATTTTTAAATTGTTCATTTCTTTAGGTGTTGCATTGCACAAAAAACACCTCATAGCTGAAGAAGTTTCAGTTAAAATATTACATATTTTGCCATCAACCATAGTTAATAACATTCTATAATTGATAGAGATTTTGTCATTTATATAGGGAAGTAAATTATCAATTTGTTTCTGAATGTCTCGAACTAAAGACGTTACAGTTTTATCTGTTTCTTTCGTATAATTAAATGAGATAGGCCTACAAAATCTGGTCGATGACGGTCATTCATTTTGCCAGACTATTTGACAATTCTCTGAATTTATCAAATTAATCGGTACTAAACAGGCAATCAAAATGACCGAATCTTCGCTGAAAGTTTCAGATGAAGAATAACGTTGTTTATATTGTGATTGGTTACCCACCCCATTACATCCCCACTTAATGTTTAACGTTAAACTACGAAAGTTATCATTCCCTATTTCACCACCCACGACTTGTAAAGTCCGAGAAGAAGTATGGTCAAGTAAATTTTGCAATACGATATTTGCTCCAGTGTCACTAACCGATATGGATTCTTCTGGGGGATAACAATCTTTTTTTAATTTTTGGATCTGATAGTAGCTGGGGTAAAGTGATGTATATCCTAATGCTTTTGCATTATTTCTGACGGCATTGTACTGAAACTTAGTAAAATCAGTGGCTGTATATAATGCTAATGCCTTTTCGTTCTCTTGGTCCTTTGGATTTAAAAGGTTTTCACAAAATTTTTTGACACTTAGTACATGTTCTGGATGCTCCCTAATATAATAAACAATGTAATCTACGTCATCAGATTTGAACCTTTTTTTCATGACAAAAGCGAACATATACTCTGAACATTTTCTAAAACTTTCCGTTTTTCTCCGTCTTTGTCTATCAGATAATTGTTCGAATGATTGAGAACAAGATGGTATACTTGCGCTTGTTGATGATGATGATGAAGGTAGGTTCTGGATAACATCTTCAGGAACAATGAAATCCAAATTCAACCAGTTTTCATGCTTCTCCAAAAAACTATTGATGATAGACAAGGTAAGACAAGGTTTACCAAGACAAGGTTTACCTTAAGACTTCCTATGGGACGAGTTCAAACTACTACTGAATTTTCTTAATTTTTCCCGTGGGCAGAACTTTACGGTATTTGAAATTTGTTCCAGTCCAAACGAATTAATCCATGTTTCCAATGCCAGGTCATAATCTTTAAAACTTATATGATTAAATTGGAAAAATTGAAAAACTTGAAAATTTGTTTTAGGAACCATTGCACCTATGCCGTTAAAATAACACACACAAACTGAGCATTTTATATGAGGACAAATGAATGTAAACAGACAAACAAAAGACAAAAGTAGGTAAACAAAAGAAAACTTGCGAAAAGTAGCGCCAATATCAACAGAAATCATTTAAAATTAATTCTCAAGACCTAGAAAAGAAAAGAAAAAAATCATTTTCTCGGAAAAGAGCACCTAAGAGCAAAATCCAACTAATGGAAAAAAAAAACTTCAAGCATTCTAGTTATTTACTGTGAAGGTAGTTTTTTGGGCGATTTTAGGCGATTTTCGCAATTTACATTTGAGTTTTTTCTCCTAATTTTCATCGTAAAATCCCAAACGTTTGAAATAATCCCGAGTTTTATTTGCCTAAAATATCTTATTATGGATAAGTTGTTTTCCAGTAGTTGCACGGTTAATTTAAAGCATTACCTCAAACAATGGAGTTTAAAAAAATATGAGTTTAAAAAAAAATATATATTTCAATGCAGAATTTTTTCTATAAGATTTGATTTTAACATTAATTTATCTATGGATTTTGTTGAAAAGAAGTATAAAGTATAATTTAAGATCCAAATAAAAGACAAATTTAGTTATTAGAGAATTGGTCCAATGTCCAACAAATTCGTTGATTCGTTCCACTGAGGGCCGGTCTGGAAAGAAAAAAAAAAAAAAAAAAAAAAAAAAAAATATATATATATATATATATATATATATATATATATATATAATAAAGTTATTTACATGCCATTGTATTCACTATCAACACATTTACCTCATGTATATTATTTTGTACAGTTGTAAATATCAATAAATGAAAAAAAAAAGAAATTTCTGACTTGTAGATGGTCGTCAAACTTTAGACCTGAGCAACACTGACTCAGCTAGAAATATTGTGTAAAATATTGTTCGCTTCGTTACGTTCATATCTCTCTGCTCTCTGCGATACAGCGATACAGCGCTCTCTGCGTAATCCTCGACAAGGAACTGAAGATAAATGTACAACATTCGGAAATACTTTCCTCTTAAAATAAATAAATCATAAGCGTCATATTAATCATAAATTATAAATGAGAGGAGGTCTAAAGCAACGTAACAAGTTACGAACAACGTAAAGTCAAGTTACATGAGGGAACAATAGAGCTAGCAGGACTGACTTCATATCGTAGAGGACGCACGCTAGTAAAATAACTATTTTATTAACACAATGTCCGCCACTTCGCAATGAGAGCTAAGTGTTAATAAAAAACTCTTCTGTCTTTATCAATTGCAATTTTAATTTTTTTATTGTATACTATATTGGAACTTTATTTGCTCACTATGTTCCTTACTATGTTCCTCACTAAGTTCCTCACTATGTTCCTCACTATGTTCCTCACTATGTTCCTCACTATGTTCCTTACTATGTTCCTTACTATGTTCCTCACTATGTTCCTTACTATGTTCCTCACTATGTCCCTCACTATGTTCCTCACTATGTTCCTCACTATGTTCCTTACTATGTTCCTCACAATGTTCCTCACTATGTTCCTCACTATGTTCCTCACTATGTTCCTGACTATGTTCCTCACTATGTTCCTCACTATGTTCCTCACTATGTTCCTCACTATGTTCCTCACTATGTTCCTTACTATGTTCCTCACTATGTTCCTCACTATGTTCCTCACTATGTTCCTCACTATGTTCCTTACTATGTTTCTCATTATGTTCGTTACTATGTTCCTCACTATGTTCCTTACCGTGTTCCTTACTATGTTTCCAACAAAGAACTCAATATACAAAACGTCCTCGACCTCATAACTCTTAAATCTTCGAAATTCGATCGCAACATTTCCATTAATCCTAAGCCTCTAGCTCAACGAAGGTCTAGCAATAATAAAATCTACTATTATTATTAAAAAAGCGATAATTATTTGGTGAGGAGTGAAGTTGTTTAGGTGGCAGGCACCATTCGAGAGAGGTTACAAAGGTAAGGTGTTATATAAATAAAATCATAAAAAATATTTAAAATATTTGGTGCGACATGTGGATTCCTGTGAAGTTTGAAAATCGGCCGATATGTGGTTAGTAACAGTTCGCAATAGAATTTACAATCCTAAAATTGCTGAACCTTTACGTACGTATATTTAAAATTTAGAATACATCGTTTTCATAGTTCAGGAAAGTTTATAATAAAAATTCAAATGTAATACGTCGAGTGGCGGAAAACTAGGTTTGCCTCACTGTCATAGACCTCTATGGTTAGAAATCAAAATATTACCAGATGAAATCAATAAAATTATTTCTGCCGATTAAAAATTATTTCCAAATCAAAATGTCGATCCTTGCCTTAAAAATATGATTCATAGACTTTTAGTTACAAGCACTGATTATGCAGCCCATTATCCGCAAGAGTTCCTTAATAGTCCCTGCCCACCTGGATTACCAACTCGTGAAATCAATTAAAAAATTGGAAGTCAAGTTATGTTGTTTCGTAAACTTCAACTACAGTAGAGCGTCAATTATCCGAATGTCAATTAACGGAACCGTTTCTTTTTTGTTTGTTTTTTAAAATGTAATTTTAATTAAATTTATCATATATTTATTTAAAATATGATATTGTTAAACTATGATATAACAGGAATAAGAAGTAATCAATTCTTATAAACAGCAAAAAATGAACTTTCAAACCTACATATTTTTTTTTTGTAAAAGTATAGCTGATTAGATGATTTCCTTTGCTCCTCTGAATCCCTTCGAATTTATTTTGTTGGTAATAAATAGCTCACTCTTAGTTATAAATCGTTCTTTGTGAGGAATACATCGCATTTGTGATCACTCTTTGTTTTTAAAATTACAGCAAACGAGTAGTTCTTTCATTAAAAGGCAAAATGGAAATCATTATGTGGCTAAAGAACGGCGAATCGGGTCAGGCATTAGCTGTTGAGTTCGGGGTTGATAAATGAACACAGGAATTAAAAATATGTATAAATATAATTTTGTTTTTTTTAACTGATTTCGGTGATCCGAATATTTTATTATCTGAACCACCCCTGACAATGTTAGTTTGAACAATCGACGCTCGACTGTGTCTTAATCTTTGCGATGGTACCAGGTTAAAAAGTACTGCTTTACTTGAAAATATTATTGAAGAAATGATGCTCAATTACTAAACAAATAAAACTTCGATTATTAGTTAAAATTATCTTTAGGTAATTCTTTACTTAGGAGAGCTGGTAAAGCCGCGACGGGTGATGCTAATGTATAATATCATAATATACAATCAAGACCTTGGATATCCTAGAATATACCTTTGACGATAGCTAATGAGTGACATTGGCATCCTGCAGTGACCTTAGAGGACAAAGAAAGGGCAGTGATTCGTCCTGGCCGTGGCCCTACCTTCAAAAAGAAAAGCCTGCCTCTCTGCCCACTGGAGCGGAAAACCTTTGTCTTCTCGACTGTGATTCAATAAATTGGTTTCTCAACTTTTAACTTTACTAGAAAAGATATTGGCAGTTGGAGAGCAATGCTATATTGAATGTTCAAACATTCAATTTGTTTTATTTAACTCAATGCTATTAATAGGTATTAAATATCTATTTAAGACTAAAACGACAAGAAACTGCTCGTCGTTACAGACTACTTCAACATTTACTTGACAAACGTTCGAAGCTCCCAATTAATTACAAAAGACTCATATACATGACTGTGATTAGACCTATTTGGACGTATGCAATTCATCTCGTATGTAATTCTTACAATCCAAAATCCTTTAAAAAATCCTGAACGCATAGTTTGTCACCTATAAACTCATCCATAAAGATCTTAATGTTCCATATGTTTCTGATTTAGCCCAAACCAGATCATAGTAAGCTCCATAATCACTCAAATCCGTTAGTTTCTCAACTTGCTTCCCACTCCATTCCTGAGAATTCTCCGAGGCGTCTGAAACGAAGATGTAGAATTTTTAATAAAATGCTATGAGTAGTTCTTTTCAAGTTTTAACATGTTATTATTATCGTTGTCAATACATTTACTTGATATATATATATATATATATATATATATATATATATATATATATATATATATATATATATTGTGTACAGTTGTAAATTTCAATAAATGTAGGTATATATAAATATGTATATATATATATATATATATATATATATATATATATATATATATATATATATATATATATATATATATATATATATATATATATATATATATATATATTTATTTAACCAATAAAACTTCTACACTAGATCTCTAGGCCATCTTCTTTTCGTACCTCTCGGAGGATTACCGGTAATGGAGTGGGAAGTTGAGAAACTAATGGATTTGAGTGGCTATGGAGCTTACTTAGTAGGTATAGGTATTTGGGCTACCTTACTATGAAAGGAATGGTATCTGGTTTGGGCTAAATCAGCTACTTATGGAACATTAAGATCTTTATGGATAAGTTTATTGGTCACAAAGTAAGGGACATTAAGGATTATTATTATTATTATATTTTTGGTTGTAAGGATTGGATACGATATGAATTGGATGGTTTAATGGAGCCCCAAAACGCAACTCCGTTCGTCCAAATAGGTCTATTCACAGTCAAGTAAATAAGTCTTTTGTAAATAATTGGAAGCTTTGAACGTTTGTCGAGTAAATGTTGAAGTAGTCTGTAACGACGGGCAGTTTCTTCTCGTTTTAGTCTTGTATGTGGATTCCAAGTAAGACGTTTGTCCAATTGGAGTCCTAGGTAGCGGATCTGTTCAACAGGAATTAGTGGGATATCATAAAAGGAGACTGTAGGACAAGAAGTCTTAGGTTAATGACGAAAAACATAAGATGGTAAATTAAAAATTACTAAAATCGATTATTCTTTATATCACCTATCAAATAATGAATTAGTAGGCAACAAAAATATTTTTTTATTATTATCTATCTATAGAAACTTACTACTGTGTAAGTTAAAAAAAAAATACATATAGTAAATGTGATTACAACGTTCATGATAACATGCCAATGCTTATAAAGCAACTACCCACTAATAGTATATTAATAACAGTTTTACATTAGATAGTTCCAAGTTCATATTTTTTTCAGTCAACTCGGAGGATTATTTGGAATAGAATGGGAAGCAAGTTGAGAGACTATTGGATTTGAGTGGTTATGGAGCATACAATAAAAGGACGTTTGTCCAATTGGAGTCCTAGGTAGCGGATCTGTTCAACAGGGATTGGTGGAATATCATTAAAACATTATTTAAATAACTGATAATACTAAAATTAATATTAATACAACAGTAAATACTAATATTCTGCAAAAAGTTGTTAGGAGTTAATATCAGTTGACCCAAACTGAAGGAGAGAGTTAAATTCTTTCATTATCCGAACTGGAGAGAATAGAACAGAGATGGCCCTAAGATAGTCAATATTAGCTGGGTTAAGATGTCATTCGTCCTTCGCTCCGCCATCCGATTGTGTCCTTATTGTCCAACCATCCTTCGGATGTCCATATTGATCAACTGACTATCCTGATAGTCCTCTGAGGCAATGGGAGATAATGAAAACTCCGTATGCAGAACCATAGAATTTATTATATATATATATATATATATATATATATATATATATATATATATATATATCATTATTTTTGTAAGAAGGCCTATGATAGCCGATGATATCATCCCAAATATAATCCCTTGGGTACAACTAGGTATCGAATTAGATAAGCGTTTAACTTTCACATTCCATATTAGTAATAAATACTGCAATGCCAAAAAACATGTGACCATTTTTCCGATGAGAATCTCCACTATCAACTCGCAACCTTCATTCGACCATTACTGACATATGCATCACCGGTATGAAGCTACACATGTGACTCCAATTTCAAAAAAAATAGAAAGAATTCAAACAAATGCTTGAGAATCATTAACGACATAAGAATCATTAATTTGAATGCTCGAAACATTAGCTTATTTTGGGGTCACCTGTGGTGTAGTGGTTAGCATAGCAACCTACTAAACTCAAGATCGCGGGTTCGCAGCCCGGCAGATGACCTTAGGATTTTTTAAAGGGAGTAAAAATCCTTAGCTATGCCGCCCTTCGGAAGGGACGTAAAATGGGGGTCCCGAGCCTGTGCGATGTCAGGTACTCGTTAAAGATCCCTATCCTAATTATACCTGGATAGGCAAAATTTAGGACTCCCACCGTAGCATCGTCCGATTAGCCATAGCAGCATAAAGTGACGTTAAACGAAATAAACAATAAACATTAGCTTATTTTGATTTATTTATTTTTATTATTTTATTTTATTTACTTATTTATTTTTTGTAGTTTTTTTTCCCGCAGTTTTTCCTACAGTTGAAAAAATGGATTCTAAGTTTTAATTTATCATGCTGAATCAAAATTGTAGTGCGAATTGTTTTTTACCAAAACATGTATTACTTAAATATGTTGCAAACTTGTAAATTGTTAATTTCCGTAAAATAAAGTTCTTATAATTCTAAAAATATATATATATATATATATATCTTTGTCTAGCATTATTATGTTCTATTATATTATATTATATCGATATTACTGCTCATTGTATCATTTTTAAAGGATTATATATATATATATATATATATATATATATATATATATATATATATATATATATATATATATATATATGTGTGTGTACCAGAATACAGATATTTTTTTACATTCATTCATTCATTCCTAAAAAAAAACAAAAAAAAAAACTGAGCTTCCTCCTGGCTGGGGAAAACAAAGCGATCAATGATATGGTTTTCTATAATCCATATCTTTCAATAATCTCTGCTTCAGATAAGGAATCTGTCGAAAAATTTTCAATACGAGCAACAAGTGGTTTAGCTAAAATATGTCAAAGTTCTTGATCAAGTGGACTGAGAATAAATACTTCTTATAATTCACATTCTTCATATAATTATGAAAATATTTCCATATAGTAAATTAATTTCTTTCTAAAATATATATATCGTCTGCTTGGAGGTAAAAGTTATTAAGTTAGAAAATCAAATGTTTTCCGTTTCAGTATCAAACGCTATTGGAAAATTGGTCACTATATCGTAAGTTTTTTCGATGACAGGGGAACGATTGAGAGCGAAATAAAAGAAAAGGTAAAGAAAGGAAGAAAGCTGATTGGCATGATCAACTCCGTACTGTGGAGTCCAAATGTGTCACTAGAAACCAAAAAGAGGATTTTCCACTCCTTTTTTGAAAGAGTAACCCTTTATGGTTCAGAAATGTGGGTGGTTGGGACAAGAGATGCACTGAGCATACAAGCTGTGCGCACAAGTGGGTTTTTGGAGTAGAAGCTGTCGCATTTCCAGGATTCGACGGGTGACTAATTCTGCCATGCGGGATATCGTTAAGTATAAAAAAACTATAATTTACACCAAACAGCTGCTGTGGTACGGCCATCTAAGAAGAATGGGGCCGGGCAGATGACCAAAGATAATGTTTAACTATGTTCCGGAACAAAGACAAAAAAAGGGCCGCCCAAACAAAACATGGATTCAAGGAGTTGAGGAGGTTATGGCGTTGTGAGGATTGGCGGAAGGAGATTGGGAAGACCGTGAATATTAGCGGTCCAATGTATTGGCTATAGGTATAGACTAATACATTAGCCTATAGGTATTGGCTATAGGTAAATAGGTCTAATATATTAGCCTATAGGAATTAGATATAGGTATAAGGTCGACAAATGAGTAGTTTTTTTTTAAAGTGTTGACATGTTATTGTATTCTTTATCAACTCATTTACTTATATATTTGTACAGTTGTAAGTTTCAATAAATTGATATAAAAAATATATATAAGTATATAAAATAATTCGAATTTAACAAATAGATCTAATAACAAAGATACATTGAACTCAACTCAACAAGACTTTTGACTAATTTTCGTGAAATTTTGTATTCAACTTTTATTTTTCAATCTATTATATATTTGTCAAATACCACTCACTCACTTAACACGAAATCTCAGAAACCACCGAACGGATTGGAATGAAATTCGATATGTAGATTCCTCTAGGGCCGTAGGTGCTCGCTAAGAAAGGAATTTTAAAAAATCGGCCTGGATCGCGGCTAATTTGCGAAAAATGCGATTTCAATTTTTATTGGGTGAATAATAAAAGATTAATTATCATATGGTATTTGGATATAAGCTAAGTTGAAAAATAGGTTAGATCTTTAAGCCACAAACTTTGACCACCGTTTAAGTTCCTTGTAGTTGTAAACAAACAAAAATACAATCGATGTCGAAACCTTATAATATAGGTACTTTCTGTGAACTCATGGTAGCTGCAGAGGTTACTTACAACTTACAAGTTTGAGTTGTTTCGTGAAGAGAAGCTATTAAAAGACTTATGTTAAAGAGGAGGTTAAAAGACTCCTGTTCTCTGGGGATGACATGTAAGGCCAGTTCGATGTAGGGACAAAAAACAGATAAGAATCAATAGTTCTACCAAGTGTATGATTCTCTTTAGTATCGTATCATGTTCTACCATGGAGAAGAAAGGTACAGTATTAACATCCCTCAGCGTGACCCAAACTCCAATACGTCACTTAAGAAAACTGTGTCTGCAGCTGATTTTTATGCCTAAATGTGAGTAGAGCGAGGAGGTGAAGAACCTTATTTACTTTAATTTCGTAATCTCCACAACCAATTTATGCTTGATATGTGCGCAAAAATAGAAAAAGAAAGACTAAACTTTCTTCAAAAAAATTGAGAAGTTAAGACTATATTCACTTAAAGTATGCCATAAGAAAAGCTGATGGTCTGGTATCAGAGCTGGGTAAGATGGTAGTGCTGCCTCGAAGCTTCACTGGAGGGCTATCAAAATAATATAAAATTAACTTTTGCAAATTGTCAAAATTACTTATTGAAATTATTCTAAGAATGGAATTGTTCAGGTTTATTTAAGTAATAATAATTATCAACGTTAAGCTTGACTTTTACTAATTCAAGTTGTCTTCATCCTAATGATATTAAACCGTAGCGGAGCGGGGTACTTTCAGCTAGTATTATATATTTATAAACATTATTAATAATGACGAGATAAGAAACTATGTTTTTATTTTTGTTATTTCAGCTAAAGCTCAAGAAACCCTTTAAAAGTTATTTAATATAAACTTAACAAGAAGAAGAGTGGATAGCGGTGCTCTTCTAAACCGTTTAAAAGATTCAGAGATGAAAAAAGCAATATACAAACTACTTCAAGCCTCAATTGTTTAAGATGGTGGAAGAATCAATTTCCCAGTTCAAGCACTAATAATTATTATTATAATTATTTTTTAATGATTATATTAATTATTTCAAGTCCTTACTTGTTAATTCTCTAATGCAACTACAAATACTACTGCAACTACTAATAATATAAATAAATAAATAAATAAGTTTCTCTTCATCTGAAAAAACAATAGATGATGGATATGCCAAAAATTATATTTTCCTTCAAACGTAAGGAGGGCTTTCAAACCTAACTTATTATTGCTCCATAACAAACCAATGTAGCTCCTATACGGAAGGTCCTATCGATAATTGTTGTGTAAAAAAAAATATATTTTCCTTTAAATTTCTGATCAGAAACTTTATTTCAATTTTTTAAACTATCAACACCAAGAGAGCTAGAGCGTGTCAAAGTGTTAAATTTTTGTTACATTAAAGTTTAATGTTTAAACTGGTGAAAAAAACGTCGCATTAAAACAAATCTATCTCTTAACAAGTTTTTACTTAAATATATAATATAATATATTAAAAAACAAGACACCTAAGATTATAACAGTAATTACGATTTAAAATTGAATTTTAAACATAAAGGGTGAGTACCTCTTAGGGTAAAAACCAAAAAAAAGTGGGTGAAACTAGATCAAAAATGTAGAAAAATGCCGCAGACCTCACCTTTCTATTTCAATCCGTTACAGATATACGATAAATCAAAGACCTTTTTGAGAAAACTACGTTTTTTTATCATAAATGCTTTCCCCAGTAAAAAGAGACTCATTTATCCATAAAATTCACCTCAAAAAGTGGTATTTTTCAATATCATCTGCATTGAGAACCAAACGGCAAAATTGAGGTCTATCATTGAGTTTTAAACCTTACATTGAAAATCTAATAAAATAAATCCTAAATAATAATAATAAATAAAAAAATGTAATAACGAGAGTTTATTATGTTTGAAATGCACATTTCCATTGAGGAATTGTCATAATGTTTTATTTACACAAATAACTGCTTTTGTATTGCAAATGAGAACACAATGTTTTTCCTGTTTTAATAGTAAATTTCTCCATTTAATCGAAACAAAATCATTACTTTCAACATATCATTCAAAAGCTGATTAAATTTTTTAAGTATTTATGAGATTTTCAGTTTTGTGGATGTTTTTTTTCGAAAAATGGTGAGCGTTGAAGTAATATAAGACATTGTAACTTTTCCAAATAAAGTGAAGATTAAGCTGTTGTTTAGATCACAAGTTAGTAAAATTCAAGGTTACATGTACTCTTCTCTTATAGAAAATTAAATGCTAAACTCGAAAATGAGGTAGAAATTTGAAAAATATTTTTAAAAAAAGGAGATATTATAGCTTTTATGGTAAAAAAACATGGTTTCCTCAAAAAAGTCTTTGTATATCTGCAACGAATTGGAATAGAAAGGTGAGATCTACGAGATTTTTCTATATGTTTGATCTATTTTCACCCAATGTTCTTTTTCCACTACGAGGTACTCATCCTGTATATAACAACATAAGAAAAAAAATCTCAATTTCTCCCCGATTCAGAAATACAATAGATGATGGATATATCTCTCTATAATCTGATGCTTTTATAACTAACTACTACCTACTGCTTTGATTAGGAAACTGTCGGCAAATTTTTGATCCAAGCAACACCAATAGGTGTAGCTAGGGTGTGTAAAAAGAAGCTTCTAAATTGAGAAATAGAGATTTAGAGTGCGTTAAAATGTTACGTGTTTGAGGGTGAAAAAACCTTACAACGTGATAACCTTATTTCATAAAGCTCTCAAAGAGGAGGCTCTAGCGGGGAATGTTATACAACAAAAACTTTAAAAAAATAAACTGCCATCAAATTTTGGATCACAGGAATACCAACAGAGCAAGAGCGTGCTAACAGGACCCTAAAAATAAAAAGAATGTAGGCAGAAGGACTTTTTTCAATCCAAGCAATAAAGCCCCTAAACGGTAGGTCCTTGCTGTAAATGTTTATCACAAACAGTTATATTAGGCAATTTCTATTCAATCGCTACTTCAGAGTCAGAATAGGTTGTGAACTATCAGATACTCACAAACAGGTCAACGGTGTTCCTCAGAGTTGTGTCCTTAGTCTAACCTTGTTTTGCCTGGCAATAAACGACCTGGGACTTCACTTACCGAGAGGTGTCAAGCCATTATTATTCTCTGATGAGTTGGCCATGATTTGTCGCAACGAGAATATTGACAATATTAAAAATAAACAACAGGAAGCTATAAATAGATTGTGTTGCTGGTCTTTATCCTATGGCCTTCAATTCTCCATTCAATTAGATGTCTTCATTTCAGTCGTAAAAGAAACACACCTTTCTCTCCTGGATTCCGTCTAGGAAATTCCATAATGTCTTACAAAAACTCTCATAGATTCTTAGGACTGATATTAGATCGTAGATTAACTTGGGACTCTCACATTTCCACCCTAAAATCAACATCCACAAAGAAACTAACCATATTAAAATATCTAGTAAATAAAATTAATTTATCATACTGGGATTCGTTTAGCGACAGCAGCGTTTCGAACTAGTCCTATTCTTAGTTTGTGTTGTGAGGCAGGAATACAATCCCTGTCATTCAGAAGGAAAAAGTTAGCAATTAACTATATCTTCAAACTTCTTGTTTATCACGAACATCCAGAATCACCAAAGCATTTGAAAAAATGTCGAACACAACACTCCCTTTATCAGAAAGAGAAAATACAGCCATTAAATTCCTCAAAAAATTACCTATGCACAAACAAGAAGCTCATACACCTCCATGGACAATCAAATCGCCCAAAACACTGTTTCATTTACCCCGACTTTCCAAAAATAATACCTCTCCTTCTGAATACAAATCCGTATTTTCCCGTCTACTTCAAAGCATACCTGAACCTTTCGTAATCTATACTGACGGATCTAAATCTGACGATTTAACTGCATCTTCCTTTATTACCCACAACTCCAGTAATAAAATAAAATTACACAAATTACGCAATATATATACAGCAGAACTTAATGCAATAGCATCAGCACTTCACTACTCCATATCAATAAAACAAACCAACATCGCAATAATAACAGATTCACTGAGTTGATTAAAAGGTTTAAATAACATGTACCCCGAACATCCAGTCATCCTTAAAATCCACTACTACCTCAGTATACTGCAAAATTTGGGAAAGTCGGTCGACTTTATCTGGGTACCAAGTCACATTGGAATTATTGGCAACGAACTTGCAGACACAGCAGCGAAGCAAGCACTTGCACTTCCAGGTCGTGGCATTGCTATTTTAACACCCCAGGAAATGAGCCATCCCCTCAAAATTAAAATAGTTGAAAATTGACAATGTACGTGGAACAAAGGCCCACCAACAAGTTGAAAACAATAAAAAAAGTCGGTAAAGCCATGGGTCACATCAAGTCGTCTAAATCGCAGAAAGGAGGTTGTCATGACCAGATTGAGAATAGGTCATACAAAGTTAACCCATTTACATTAACTAAATTAGGACTTACAACAATTATCTTGGACGTTCTTGGCAATGACGAATCTAAAGTTAAATCAGTCTTAAGTTTCTTAAAGGAAAATGAACTGTTGAACAAACTTAAATCGATTTTTATATCTATTATTAAATTTCTATTTTTATTTACTTTCTATTTCCTTCTTTATTTCTTTTCGAAGAAATGCAAATGGTTTTTATCCACATCCTATTGATAAGCTTCATATATAATTCAAACATAAGAAAATATGTATTCATATAAATAAGCAAGCTGTGGCCTATTTCCTGCTCGGCGGGTGTGGCTCGCCTCTCCTTGAGACCTGGACACCTCATTTCGTGGCACCCCTCCTGACCCTAATCTTCAGTGAAAATAAACGTCTATATATATATATATATATATATATATATATATATATATATATATATATATATATATATATATATATATATATATATTTATATTTATATAAATTAATAACTTCAAGTTTAGCAAAAAAAAAAGTAAGGGCAAAAAAAAGCCAAATCCAAATTATTTTAAGACTAAAGTCTTTAATTTTTTTTTTTTTTTTTTTTCCTTTAAACAAGATTTAACGATCTCCCTTTTTTTCTTTTTTTTTTTTTTGGTATTTGCTTTTTGCATCAAATCTTTTTTATTTTACATGGATAATGTATTAGTAATTAAAGCAAAAAAAAAGCATTGATATATCAGTAAACAACGAAGTTATAAGGCATAATTGTCTGGTTTAGGCCATTAAAAAAATCATAAAAAAAAAACCCGTAAGACTTTTGTACCAATGCAAGCATTACATCTAGCACTCACTTGATAAATTGCAGCTAAACATTGTTCTGATGATATTTGGTGCACTGCATCTATGATTCGGTCTCTTAATTGCTCTCTTGAGATGATTGACACCAAATAAACTTTCTGTTTCAAGGTTCCCCATACGAAGAAATCCATGGGTGTCATATCAGGTGATCTGGGTGGCCAAGGTACTACTCCTCCACGTCCAATCCATCGTTGTGGATAATTTATATCCAGCCAAGCTCGAGCAACTCTGCTATAATGAGCTGGACATCCATCGAGTTGGAACCACATTTCAATCCGCTGCTGCAAGGGAATGTCATCT
Organism: Euschistus heros; assembly: GCA_003667255.2. Lineage (NCBI taxonomy): Eukaryota > Metazoa > Arthropoda > Insecta > Hemiptera > Pentatomidae > Euschistus > Euschistus heros. The sequence goes on along the minus strand of RCWM02000738.1, from coordinate 94,537 downwards.
GAATAATTAGAAAAGTCGTTCTCCAAAAAATGTGTAAATGTGATACCATTCAATCTTCCAGGTAAAAAATATGGTCCCACCAGTAATCCGTTCCAAATTCCAAGCCAAACGTTAATAGCAAATTTATTTAATAATTAGATTTTTAACATTATTTTTTCCGTTGTCTTTTGCACCTTACATATATATTTTTAATTTTATTATTATATTGTGATTTAAATTTAAAAAATGATTTATTTATTAATGATATAAGGGTAGTGATAGCAGGTGTAAACTAAACTACAACCACATCAACAATCGACCTCAACAGAAGAATTTAGAAAAAATATCATTAAAGCTTTTAAAATAAGAATTTTTAGTTAGGATAAAGCTCATTAAATTTAACATTTATTAATTTAACTACATTTTGGAAAATATTCATAAATTACGAAACATTTACGTTATTTTAGTCAGACTTTCGGTTAGGATTGGTGAATTAATTGTCACTTTTATAAGAATTATTTTATTTGAAAACTAGTTTCGAATGTTAAACATTCATCCTCAGTATTAAAACTGAATAAAAAATCCTTCAAAACCAGTTAGATATTTGTTCAAATGACCAGATAAACATTTCTAATAGTCACATTTTAATTTTTTTTTTCCAATACGAGCGGAAAAATCCAATTAGTCGTAGCTAATACCTAAGAAAAAATCCCAAAACATTTAACCAACTGTAATATATTCAGAGTGTAAGAGGAAGGCTCTAACACTCTGAATATATTACAGTAACCTGTTTGATCTCCTCAGGTAAGTACCAATTTGATTTCTTGTCTTACAATTTTGAAAGGTTTGGTTTATATAATCCATGTAACAGTGCTGATGTTTTGAAAATTTTGTATGTTTTGGAACTGAAGATGAATGTTAAGCATTCTAAACTAGTATTCTAATAAAATGATCCCAATAGATGTGGCAATTAATTCATCAATCCTAATTGTATTGATCCTTCTATACCATCATGCTGTACATCAAGGCAGACATTAGGCATTTCAAACCGTTTCTAATATGTTTAAATTTCTGGTTGAATCATTTGACTTGAATTATTTTATTATTTTTAAAGGCCAAATGTTTTAATAAAGTAATCTCTATGATATTCTTGTGAGTATTCGGAGAGTCAGACCTAAAACCAGTGAGTTAGCAGTTTTTTTTTTTTTTTTTTAATTCGTAAATGTATATATTTTTAGTTAGTTTAGTTTTTATTTAAATATTTCTCACCTGATGAACAGCATGGATTTCCTTTTCATCCCTCATAGCACCGCAATTGAATAGAGCCCAAAATTGAGTTTTTAGGTTTATGGTGAAGAGTAAAGGTTATTTGATAGAATTTATTTTGATTCCCCATTTTTGAAGGTTTAAGATATGATTGGAGTGTCTGGGAGGCAATGAAGGGATCATTGTTTACTGATAAAACGCAAGTGTCATCAGCATAAGTGGTGAGGATGGTGCTAGGATATGTCGCGATGTCTGCTGTATACACCGTATAGAGGGTGGAACCTGGGATACTTCCTTGAGGAACACCAGCAGATTGAGTAAAGAGAGAAGAAAAGGGAAAGTTATGATTAACTTTAAATGTTGTATCACTGAGATAGGAAAGGATAATAAGGAAGTAGGTTAGAGGTTAAGGAAGGAATTTGCGGAGTTTGTAGAGCAATCCTTGTTCTACATCGAAAAAGGTTCCCGTGCACACATTTTTATAAATTAAAAATTGATTTTATCATGATCAAAATAAGTTCTTAGAACTTTTTCACTAAAAATATTCTTGAAATTTGAGCATAATAGTTTTGAAGTGCCATTGCCGCTATTAACATTACATCGCTAAGTTCTCAGTGCTTGTGACAAGATTATCAATAGTATAAACTATAATCCTTCATCCAAACTTTATAAACAGTGAAAGTTCATACAATGGATTCTTTAGACAGACATACTGGGTGAGGTGAGTGCGTTTATTAATAATTAAAGAAAATTGATAATAAAGACAGTTTTCAGGTCAACAGTTCTCCAGTCAGCTGAGTAGGGCGTTACCTGTACACGTTACCTGTACTCCCTATCTCTCAAGGTCTAGTTCTGTTGATCTGTTGAACAGCCGAGTCTAACTCGGATTGTTATTTTTATTACTAGGGCTCGGATGTTAATGTATTTGCATATTTTAATCTATTCTTCTTACATCAATATTATTACTTTTGAAACATGTTTTGGACCACAACGGTTCGATCAAAGCAGCTTTTATGTTGCATATTCCGGGGTTTTTTGCATATTTTCGTGATTTTTGCATATGTTAATTGCATATTCATATTATATTGCGTCAATATTATTATTTTCCAAAAACATAATAATATAATATAATAAAATTATTATTTTCCAAAAAAAAAAAAGTTTAGAGCCGATAAAGAATCAATGCGTCAGACACACAGAATACCACGAAAAATCACGGCTCTTTGTAGCAGATGATTGTTTAAATTTTGAGAATTCCCTCCCTTTTCTTTAACTCCCAAACAAAGTAAACAAACGCATTTATTTCAGTTCAGTCTACTTGGTTCACAGCCTCACCTACATCAGTAAAGATGCCAAAACTAAAGTGTAAAACGAGTGCAATAGTGAACAAGTATTTACGAGATTTCCCAAACGAAACTTTTCAAGCCGATTCCGAGATTTTATATTGCACAAGTTGCAACGTAGTGGTTTCAACTGCTCGGAAGTCTCAAGTGACACAGCATATTGGAACTACCAAACATAAAGAAAACTTAAAAGCGAAACAAAAGGCAACTCAATCGTTCCTTACTCCGTCAACGTTGCCCATTATAATATCCCCAGTTTTTCACGACCTATGTCGTGCATTTGTTAGTGCTGATATTCCATTTTATAAAATTAACAACCCCGAGTTAAAACGCTTTTTGGAAACAAACAATGGTCTCAAAATGCCCGATGAGACTACTATTCGGAAAAATGATCTTTCCAATATTTACGAGGAGACAATAGTGAAAATTCGGTCAATGTCAAAGACGGTCCAATTTGGGTTTCGGTGGACGAAACTACTGACGCTCTAGGGAGTTACGTAGCTAACATTATTATCGGAAAGCTCTCTGATGAACCATCTCAACCTTATCTTCTAAATTTACAACTCAAAAAAAAATGTAACCATGAGACGATTGCCCGATTCCTTAATGATTCGATGTCCTTGATTTGGCCAAACGGAATTCTACACAGCAAAGTATTTCTTTTTCTTACTGACGCTGCACCATATATGGCCAATATCGTCACAGAGTTGTAGAAACAGTCAGAAATGAATTTGATGATGTTGATGCACTCCTTTCCAATGTGAAAAAAATCTTTCTGAAAGCACCGAGTCGTGTAAATCTTTTAAAAGAGACCTATCCAGAATTAAATTTACCTCCTGAACCAATTATCACATGATGGGGAACATGGCTAGAAGCAGCCAATTACTACTCAATTAATTTCGACAAAATTAAAAATGTCGTTTCTAAACTGGACGATACAGCAGCGGTGTCAATTCTAAAAGCCCAATATTTACTCGATATGACTTCGTTGAAAAATAATTTATGCTTCATATCGACTAACGTTGGGTTTTTAGCTAAAATCATCAAAATTTATTGCTATCAGAAAGTTTAGCGTTGGTAGAGGATGCTGAAACAAAACTAAAAAATATCCCAGGACCTTACAGTTCAAAAATCCGTTGAAAAGTTGAGGATGTTTTTAAAAAAAATCCAGGACTTGAAAATTTACGAACGATCAATAACATTCTTAAAGGAACCATCTGGGAAGAAGATACACCGCTCAGCCCTTCTGAATTAGCGACGTTTATACGTGCTTCGGTGACTTCTGTAGACGTTGAAAGATCATTTAGTAAATATAAAAAAAATGTTGAGATCTGATCGGCAATGTTTCACTTTTGAAAATTTGAGGATGTATGTTGTTGCCAAAAATTTTACAAATGGATAACTTTTTTCTTATAACTTTTTAAGTTACTTATTATAACCTTTTTTTTAGTTAGTTTAGTTATATTTTAGTTTTTTTAGTTAGATTAGTTAGTTTTGTGGTTTTATTATAATAACTAATAAAATAATTTAATTGATTGTGCATATTATTTTATTTTACCTGCATATTTATCAAAAATAAATGCATATTTTATGCACATATTGTTAATTTTCAATTGCATAAACATCCGAGCCCTAGTTATTACTTTTCTTTTTCTTAGAGGACACATTTTTTTTTCTTTCTATTTCTTTTCTTATTTTATTTTATTCAAATATTGTATATATTTCTGTAATTAGTCTAGTTTATAAGTATATATAGCTTTTTTTTTTTTCTCTTTTAATTCATTATAGTTAGTTTAAATTTTAAATTTCATTTCACTCACTTGATGCAATGGACCTTGATAATTCATCAGGAGCCGAATCGGAAGTTGTAACTCCAATGTCGGAAATAAGTGTGACTGACTCACAATACCTGAAGCGCCGACAACTTCAAAAACGCCAGCGCAATAATACACCCGGTTCCGCTGGAACCTCCCCAATTAAAAACAAAACAAAATAAAGGAAAGCTAATTATTGATAGTGAGCCACCAACAACTCGCAGTAAATCTACTGCATCCAAGACGACACAAATTATTGTGAATATTCCTACCAGCAATAAATTTGCCAACTTGGAAAAAATTCCATCGGAGCCACAATCGACTCAAGGATTTTCAGACCCTGTGTCATGCACATTTGACGCACCTAGGCGGGTGGTAAGAATATGCCTTTGTGTGTCCAAGATTTTGGCATCTGGTGCATTGTACTATTACTGGTCGCTGTCTTGGAAGCTCAAAACGGACTACTGAATAAACCAGTCTGTTTATTTGAATGTTTATGCCACAGAAACCTGTTCCAAGACTCGGGATCAACCTGCAAAATGTGTATTATTCAAGGAAGACCACCCTGCAAATTATAAAGGCTGCATAGTTTATAAAAATAGCCAAAGAGGAAGATCTCACAATACAGCCATAAAAAATCAAACTCAAAAGACTGGTAGACATGCAAGTCAACAACAAGACTCCCTGAAAAGTCTCTGTGAGGAAAACCAAAATTTTCTCAACTTCAGGGGAAATCAGCCCTCAACTTCAGGGGTCACTGATCGGCCTCGCCATGAACCTCGAGCAACGTACTCAAACATCACTACACGACTACAATAACCTCTAAATCAGACGCCTCAAAACTTCCAAGCTCAGCCTCTGATTTCCGAATTCCTACAGTCCCGTCAACCTTTAATAACGCGGATGTACGAGCGGGAATGAAGACATTAGGCGTAATCTGGCACCTCAACACCTCGGGTCATCCCAAGCGCAGAGGTGGGATTGAGAGGCTCCATAGTACGTTGAGCGATCATTTAAGGGTCTATCAGGTGGAGAAGGGGCTGGAGCCGAGAACGGCTATGACAAAGGCGGTTGCGGCCTACAACTACTCAATACATTCGACCACGGGCTTCTCACTATTCGAAATCCTCTTTGGGCTTCGGGGACGTCGTCGGTATTGGGGAGACACATCGGTGGAAGGGGACGTAACAGGGGCAATAGTGAATAACCATTTACGATTGGGGAAATTGTAGGTGGAGATTCGAGGAAAAATAGAAAAGGAGAAACAAAGGAGGGTAGCCCGTGAAAATTTAAAAGTCAAGGAGGGAATGGGGGAACTTAAATTCGGGACTATCGCCTACAGGAAGTTATCGTCTAATAGAAACAAGGAGCTGCGGAGATATAAGGGACCGTTCAAAGTAGTAGTTATCAGGGAACACAACGTAGTCACTATTGAGAGCTTAAAAGAACCCATTAAGCGAAGAACAGTGCATATCGAGCAACTTAAAATCCCAGAGAGCCTCTGATTTGGCCTGGTGTGTCCTCACTTCCGAGCATCAGATGTTTGATATTTATATATTATGATAAGTGCAACGAGTGCTACTTTGGTGTCCTGTGTCTTTTGTTTTTGTTTTTTTATGTTAAGTCCAATGTATATAGCTTGTAAGTTTCTTATTTCATTTGTTTAAATTATTTATGTGAAGTATCATGTATTTTTGTTTTATTTTGTATCATCCGTTATAATTACTGTATATATATCTTTATGTAAGGGTACAAAGTTTACGAGGAATGTCGTAAACAGGCAGGGGGGAGTTAATGTCTGGAGTAAGAGAATATCACTGTTAATACCTAAAGCTTCAGTGTAAACAAACCAAAGTGTATATAAAGAAAATTACTAAGAGGAATAAATCAGTTATATAGTAAGCGTTATTACGTGTTGTTCTTGTTACCTTTTTCCTTTTTTGTTATTTTCTAAACCGGCCGGACTTAACTTAGAGTAAGCAAGAATGTAAAGTAATAATAACGTATACACACACACACACACACACATATATATATATATATATATATATATATATATATATATATATATATATATATATATATATATATGTATATATAAATTAGAGCATGAGTAGTCCAGTACTATAAAGGGTTAATATATTTCGTATTTTATAATGAATACACTTTTCTTTTTAAAGAATAATCATAAAGAATAAAAGTCATTTAGGCCGGATTTGAATATCATCATATTTGATTATAGATACATATTATCACAAAATATTGTGTAGTAAATAGACTTGCTATCGTATAGGGAGGATTGTAAAGTTCCAGGAGGTTCTGCTAAGTTACTGCTGGGCCCGATAATTAACAGGAACTGCTCTCCGGCTTCCTGTCCCCAATTAACACTTTTCCCCCTCCCCCCCTCAACCTCCCTTCGTCTTCCGCTTTCTTTCTTTCATTTTTCACAGCTCGATTCTTTTTTTCATCTTTTCTAAGATTTTTTTTTTTTTATATGGCAGAGTTCGTTTCATTAATTAAATTTTCCATCCGGCTAATTTCTTTTAAAAAAATAAAAAATTAATATCCTCTATTTCTATAAGTCTTTGGGAGCTAGGGGAAGGCGGTGAAACACACAAATCCCCTCCAAACAGGACAGTTATGAAATGACCCTTTAAATATTTTTATTACTGTAATTTATTAAAGTTATTTTTAACATTGAACATATTTTACCGGTGCCCTAATTGCTTACGTAAAGTTTAATATTTTTATATTAGGAGAATAGGAGCAGATAAGAGCTTAACTCTCGTTATAAAAAAATTACACTATCACTTGAAGACAGTTTCTAATGAGTGAGCTCCTTTTGACTTTGTTTCTCTTTCTCACAATGAAAGTTGTGATCCCTAGAGGTATCATACCTACAAGATATATGTCTAAGAATCCGGGGAAATGGGGTTCTATATTAACACCAAGAAAGGGTGCCCATATTCACACCTACTACGCCTAAGAAAGATAGCCAATATCACAAGTAACCTAAAAGCGTGCGTGCGTGACTAAAAGTGTGCTTCAAAAAGTAGCTTAAGACCTTCGATTTCCATATATCGTTGTGAAATTATTTTAAAATAAACGTAAGAACATGAAATGAAAACTGTTTAACATGTCTCTCAAAGGTTTACAGAGCAGAATGAACCCCAATATGCACAACAACTCAACCTGCTCCCACACTAGAATAAAGAATGGTTCCAACTGCTGACTGCTTTCTTATATTAGCAATGGCTCCACAGGACAGTCCTCGCCTCTAGTCTTCAATATCTGTCTTAGCCAGTAGGAAGGGGTGCCCATAATTACACCAGTGCCCGTTTTTACAACTTTTCCTCTACTCTTCAAAGTAAAGTCTATTGTTTTCAATCATTTTTATGGCAGTTATTGGATTCGATGCCGGAACCAGTACTTCGGATTTGATACAAAGAACTATTCACAACCAAATTTTTAGTCCATTAATTATCAGAGATTTGTCTAACTTAAAAAATTAAAAATAAATAAATAATTAGTTGACCCACAAGGCAACATAAGGCAAAACGGTTACTTCATGTAGTTCCGGTTATTTGTCCTAGGTCAAACTAGTACAATTAGCAAGGTGTAAAACTGCTTAAACTTGGTCTAGTTGCTGTTTATAGTAATAATTTTATATTACTGCACGACCATGAGGGACAAACTCAAAATGTAAAACACCTTTGAAGTTCCAACAAACACAAAGCTTCATTTTTACTGTATTTTATTATTAATATTTTATTTTTTATTTTTGTTTGCAATGAATATGTCTTTTAGCTTGGGTTCCATTTTTTGTTGTAACATTTTTTTGACCCTCAGAAATGTTACATTTTGACACCATATAGCTCTGTTGCTGTTGCTCGGGTCAAATATTTGCCGAAAATTTGTTTCCTGATAAGATATTTCATTGAAAATATTTGTTTTTATATAAAATTTGTCCTTTAGGAGCTATATTGGTTTGCATTAAAAAAGCCGCGTTTGAAAATCCTATTTTCTCTCCTCAATTAATTTCGACAAATAATTGTTTATTTAATTATTAATTCAAGTAATTTGATCCTTTTAAATGCTACGCGTGGGAATATTGAAGCAATAATGCTCAATCTAAACTTGCCCAATTTATAATGGCCTGGTTTAGACTTATTACCCTAGCATTGATTCAAATGACAGTTTTCAAATACTTATTTTACAAAATGAAACAAAAACAAAAAAACTGGCATATTTTACTCGTATTATGAATGCAATTAAAATCGGAAATTTTTTCACTGAGATATAGTACTTTTAACTGTAAAATATCAACATCATGTATTTACCTATTTGCCTAAGAATTGACACACACACACATATATATACATATACTTTCATATTTGAAAATAGGGATAGTCTAATATGATCTTTGATAAAGTTTAAAGGTTTCTAAATTACATACAAAAGTGTAAATTATTTTATTAGGTATTTTTATTTTTTAGATTGAAAACATTTATTTACTGCTTATTCTTTGTATTTAATTCTTACCAAGGGGACGTTTTGACTTGTAACTCACAGATTTGAATGCCGATTTTTGTGTACCTATTATAGTGCAAAACTAGAGTTATAGCCGCCAATGGGCATTGGGATCCGAGAAAAAAAAAAATATGAAAATCACGTATTCATTTTTTCTCAGCTCTTAGTCGAAATAGAGAAATGATTCTTTCCCGTTAAATTGTAGTTTTGTATATTATTTGAAATAAAAATACTTTCGTTGTGCTCAAGACAGGACTCGGCTTTAGGGTGTTGAAAAATTACAAAAAACTACAAAATTCTAATCAAATCCGCTGTAAATCAATGGAAAACTTTTTGCATGAAAAACTAACTTTTTTTTTTTTTTTTTTTTTTTTTTTTTTTTTTTTTTTTTTTTTTTTTTTTTTTTTTTTTTTTTTTTTTTTTTTTTTTTTTTTTTTTTTTTTTTTTTTTTTTTTTTTTTTTTTTTTTTTTTTTTTTTTTTTTTTTTTTTTTTTTTTTTTTTTTTTTTTTTTTTTTTTTTCTCCCTCTTCCTTGCCTTTTCAGGCATACGGGGTTTTGACAGTAGCGGGTTCAACATATGGGTTTTATGTATGCCGCTGCTGCCAATAAAACGCTTTATTAATAAAATTAATTTATTTATTTTATTTTTTTTTTTTTTTTTTATTTACATTATATGATGAGGACATATATATTTCTTGGGAACAATCCTATGGTGCGGCCCGGCAATGCTTTGCACGCCTTAGCGACCGCACCTTCTTTTATTTTCTGTGGTGCGGACTGGCCATACATTGTACGCCTTAGCGACCGCACCTTAATCCTTCATTCTTCCGGACGGTGAGCCCGGTCCAGTCCTCCTGGGACGCTGCATCCGTCCGGTCCACTCCTTTCAGCTCTCCTTGAGACTGCATCCGTCCGGTCTGCTTGGTCCAGCCCTCCTGGTCCACAGCATCCGTCCGGTCCTCCTCTAGTCCTCAGGGTCGCTGGTCTTCTTCTTCCGCTGGTGGTGGCTCGCCGGCCTTCCTAAGGTGAAGTGCGTAGGGCCCACCACTTCCTTCCACCCGTAGATAAATTCCCTAAAATGGGGATAGTTATCTTCTTCCATGAGTCGGGGAAGTCCGCTTCGACGAGGGCGAAGATTCCGGTTTTCCTTGACAACCTGGCACGGTGTCTTTCCATCTCAGTGCAGGATAACACTACATGTTCAGCTGTTTCTGGGACTCCACAAGTCGGGCACCGGGGGTCAATTTCCTTTCCATGCTCGTTGAGCTTTCCCCGGAACCCTCCATGTCCTGTAAGTATCTGCGAGACCCAGTAGTCAGGGAGGACCCATCTCGCTTCTAATCTTGTCTGGACGGTGGGGAAGAACTTTCTCAGCGTGGCGCCCTTCTGGCATGCTACCCACCGCCCATTCCACTCTTCTATGGAATCCTCCCGAAGCATCTTTTTCCATTGGTTAGGGGTCTCGCCGATACGCTGTCGGAGTCCCTCTGGAAGCGCGTCCGGCCCCTGCCTCTTTACTTCATACTTAATTCTGTCCTCTCTAAGGACAAGGTCCAGGGGCATCGCTCCAGCCAGTACCTGCACTGCTTCATGCGACACCGTTCTGTACGCCTTCGTGACCCGCTGCAGAGCCAGTCACTGTATCGTGGCCAGTTTCCTCTTCTTATACTGTGCGAGGTTATTGCTCCACGCAGGGGATGCGTACCTCAGTATACCCAAGACCACGCCTTTGTAAATGGTCATTGTTGCTGGATATCTGAGGCCCCAGAAGGCACCCCCTATTCTGCTTAAACTATTGATTGATAGGGCCACCCTACACTTCAAATACTCCAGGTGAGGGGTTGGATCAAACTTCTTCCTAAACCTTACTCCCAGGTAAGTTACCTCCTCACCTGGTCGAATCCTCTCACCTGCTATGTTCAGTGTGATAGGGTGAGCCCTATCCGTGGAGCCCTTAATGAGTATGGCCTGGGTCTTGGCTGCCGCCATACTCAACTTCTTTCTCGCACACCATTCTCCTACGAAACTGGCGCACCTTTCCGCTTCGGTCTTGAGTCTGGCTCTGCTGTCTGTGGCCACGATTACTGCCAGGTCGTCGACGTAGGCCGTGGCAAGGAACCCTCTTCCCTCTAGCTCCCCCAACAACTGATCGAAGACTAGCTTCCACAGGGCAGGCCCGAGGACCGAACCCTGTGGACAGCCCTCTCTATTGCTCTATCCACCTCGTAGTAGTTACCTCTTATCTTCACGCTTCTAGTACTTAGGTAACTACTAACGAGGGAGTACAAATTGCTGGGGGTGTTGAACCTCTGCAGCTGCTGAAGCACGCCAGGCCACCACACGCTGTCGAAGGCGAAGGAAATATCAAATAACAATAACATGACAAACTTCTCAGCCCTCCCTTCCGCGTCTTGACGCACTCTCAGCAGAGCATCCGTAGTTCCCTTGCCACGGGTCGAGCCGAACTGCCGTGGGTGACTCGCTGCTCTGAGGACCGGTCTTAGGCTGGTAACAATCAGATGCTCCAGGACTTTACTTAATACTGGGAGGAGGCATATAGGCCTATAGGCCTTAGCCGTCTTCTTATCCTTACCTCCTCCTTTGTAGAGGAGTCTCAAATCGGCGATCCTCCACTTACTGGGGAAGTACCCCTCATCCAAGCAATGGTTGAAGATGGCAAGCAGCTCATCTTCAATGTAGGGAGAACTGCTTTTGAGGATCGCCGCGTCGATTCCATCTAGTCCTGGGGCTCTACCGGTCCTTTGTCTCTCCACGGCAAGACGAAGGTCCCATATATCCCATGGTGGGCATAGGTCGGTACCTGGGGGTATACCGTGGTGCTTCTGACGAAGGTGTCTTCTTCATTATCCTGGGACGGATCATCCCTGGAGTAGGTAGAGTTTATATACATAGTCGCTGATTCTTCCAGGGTGGCTGCCTGGGTCTGTCCTTCCCTAATAGCCGCCATCAGCTGCAGCGGCTTAACCTTCCCCATTGCCACCCTGTAAGGCATTCCCCAGGGATTCTTCTCTGATTCCTTAACGATGAACTCATCCCAGGATATCCTCTTTTGCTGCCGCACACCATTTCGTATACCCTCTGCCTATGCTTGTACTCAACTCGGAGTGCAGCTCTCCTATCTTCTTCTCTGCATTCCTGGTACCTACGCCTGGCCCTGTAAAACTCTCTTTTCAGTTGTGTTAGGGCCGGCGTCCACCATGGGACCGGACGTGCTCTCACCCTACGGCGCTGGAGGGAAATACTCGCCGCTTCTCTGATGGCACCCGTCAGCATCTCTACTCTGTAATCGATAACCGACTCACCTTCCATCGGTGCCATTTCTTCCCATTCTCTATCGGTTAATATTCCCTCCAGGGTACTGGTATAGTTCTCTCAGTTCGCCGTCCGGGTCACGAAGCCCTTCTCCACTTCCTGGGCTGTGCCTTCCTCCTCCACGACACTGAAGGCGATGACCCGGTGGTCGGAGCTCGTGTCTGACCGTAAGGCCCAGTGCGCAATGCGTCTAGCCATTACTGCTGTGGCGAGTGTCAGGTCGATCCAGCTCTGGCCCCTTGCTCCTACAAATGTGGGACCAGAGGGCTCATTCATTATCACCAACTGGCACCTCGCTACGCTTTCTTCCACTGCTCTACCTCTTACGTCCGTGCGCACTGAACCCCAGGCCGTGCTCCAGGAGTTGGTGTCGGAGCAGACTATCGCATTTCTGTACTTCAGTACGACAGCCTCCACAGCGGAAATGTGTTCTTCTATGTTTGCCCGGTCTCGGCGGCATTTTGAGGACACGAGGGCAAATCTCGTAACATGCCGCCTGATTGGTATTTTGCTTTAGCTCCATTACGTCGAGGTTTGGATTGACGATGATTATCGCCGCTCTGGGCCTCCTCCGTCCACTGCTCAGAGCCACGACCCTCGACGTGACACCAAACCCTGCGACCAAATTTCTTTGACACCATGGCTCTTGAACAACCATGATGTCACAGCTTCGGGTGAGAGCTCTTAGCTCGTCCGCGACCACTCGTCTTCGGCCCATATTGACCTGCAGAATAAGCAGCCTACACATACCGGATCTTCTTCGCCTCCCTGTCCATCATCTCCAGATGTATCTGGCAATCCTTACTGCCAGTACAGTGCTGGGATTCCTTCCCCACTCTGCCTTTAAGGTGGCAATTTCTACAGCATGGGGGAGTTCCTTTAGCCTTCTCCGGGCAGTTCTTGGCTACATGCCCGACCCCCGTGCACCATCTGCAAGCCACTTCACTAGCTTTGCAATTCTTTGCTATATGCCCGTAGTCCTGGCATTTTAGGCAGAGTGGGGTGTCAAGGTGATCTCTGATGGACAGTGACCACCAACCTCCGCTAACATCCTCGGGGCCCAGGGTCATCAGGGCAGACCTCATAGCGGGGTGTGCCTCGAGAATCCAGCTCCTCGTGAGGCCGCCCCTTGCCGGAGTGGAGAAACAGGTTCTTAACCACTCCTTCCTGGCCCCCTCTACTTCCGGTTTCTTGAGGTTTGTCTTCCCCCAGAGGTATGATTCTATTGTGGGCTCATCCCAATGCTTAGGGACCCCTCTTACTTCTAGGCGAGGCCTTTTGGTCTTGGCCAGCCTCGCCTCAATTCCCTTGGTCTTCAGCAGCTCCCAGTCAATTATTTTCCTTGCCTGGTCAGCACCCTCTGTCCTGACCAGGACTGTTCCAGCCTGGGTCGCTCGTAGTACTTTCACCTTTGCGCCCAGGCTCTCTAATTCTTCCTTCTCCGGGAGCTGCTGCCAGAGCTTACTCGGCGACCACTCCTCACCACTCCCTCTAAGGGTGATATACGTGGCCGTCTCTTCTGGCTTTTTAGGGGTCCCTTGGGATACCTTTGCCAAGATATTGGCATATGTAAGCCTCTGGGGTTTTCCTTCTTCCTTCTTCTTCTTCTTCTTATTTTTTTCCCTCTTTGTACTAGGGTGTACTCCTCATCTTCTTCCCCTTCCGATTCGGAGACACCCTTATTCTTGGGATCCTTTCCCCTTACTATCTTCTGCCCTCCATTTATTAGGGGGCACGGTGCGGGAGGCAGGTTCCCATATTTACTTTTCGAGGACCCTGGCTTGGGTTCCTCGATAGTGACCCTAAGTCCTTTCTTCTTTTTTAATTCCTCGATGGCCCTTTCTTTCTCAGCCAGGGTCCTCTCGTATTTTTCCCTTTCTTCTTCCATCTTCTTGTCGGTGATGGCGATGGCGGTGTCTATTACCCCTTTGGCCACTCTCTGCTGCAGTCCTCCAACAAATTTCTCGTCCTGGAGGACTGTCTTCGTGACTGTTCTGGGAGCCACCGCCTTCTCCTCTGAACGCCATTTCATCATTACTTCTTGTAGAATTTCGTTTTTTGCCTTAAGGGTGTTGTTCTTCATAACCTCCCTTGCCGTTTCAATGAGACATCTGCAGAGGACCCCCTCCACATATTTTTCCACCTGAGCCTCCCTCAACTTGGATTGGAAGACTACGATGAGTCTTCTAGACTCTGCTAAAATCTCTTCTGGGAGAAGGTCCTCTTCTTCTTCGGTTGGTATTTTAGCCTGGCCTGCCGCCTTCTTCTTTTCCGGGGACTTCCCAGATGGAGAAGTGTCTGAGGAGAGCACCGACACCACGGATAGTCTCCTTTTTTTCCCTTCCATGGCGGCCGCCATTTTGTCTTCTGAGTCGCCACCATCTTGTTTTTGCTCCTCAAAATTTTCCCTTTGAGGTTTTGGGACCTCCTGTAGATAATGGTTATTATCTGCGCCTTCTGCAGCCATTTTTGCAGGTTTGGATGTTGGCATCCAATTTAACGTAATATATCACGTATAATAGGGTTTTCCAAACCCTATTTTTCCTAATGACTGTTTTATATTATAATTGTCTATTTTTTTTTTTTCCTATCAACTAAACACTTTTAACACCACTCCTGTTCAACAACAATAACAATTAGTCTATAAAAAAACAAAAAAAAAAAACAAACAACAATAACGATTGGTCTTTTTTTTTTTTTTTTTTTGGAAAATTTCCCAAAAACCACCACGCAGGGAGCCCCGAGTCGCACGAATGTCCGTCGGGCCTCAACCGTACATGTACACCATTTTAAACCACTTTGTTAGACAGCACGTGTAAAACACGTCTTACCTCTTCTGACTCTGAAGCAACACTGAAATAAACTAACTTTAAATTTCGATCGACAAAAACTGATGTGAATAAAAAAATTCCGAGGTCAACTATAACTTGAGATATCTCAATAAGGAGAAATCCTGCGACCTCCGGATTTGGGCTTAACTATGCAGTTTTACGGCTTCTAAATGACTTTAAAATTTGGTTTCTATTGGTGGTGAGATAGCGCCAATTATTTTAAAGGAATTGACAGCCCTTATCCGAAAAGATTTTAAGGGTGAAAAAATTTAATTTTCGATTGCGACAAAATTTGGTTTCTAAATGTTTTTTTGAGATCAGGAATCTCAAAATGATATCAGTTTTTAGTTTTTAGTTTTTTCGGCTCCCAATGCCCATTGTCATCTATAACTAGTTTTGCACTATTATAGGTCCCTACTACCTACACAAAAATCGGCATTCAAATCTGTGAGTTACAAGTCAAAACGTCTCCTTGTTACTTATATTTAAATTTCTTAGGTATATTATTTGAATCATTATCTGTTTAGTATTATAATGCACATAATATTTGTAGTTGTATTAATATATATATTTTATTTCATTATACATAATAAATAACCGTACTTCTTTGTAAAGAGCATGGCCCTACTGACAAATAAATAAATAAATAAAAAATGCTCAATCGCATAATTCGATAAAAGATTTTCTATAAAAGATAGTTTTATTTTTACTAATAAAACTTCAATTATTAGTAAAAATGGTTTAAGTTCTTAAATTTATCAATAAATAAATCTCGAATCCTATATTCGACTTGAACAAAGAACCCAAACAAAAGACAATCATAGGATTAATCGATAGTGCGTCCAATCAGTGACGACTAATTTCGGGCCGTGAACTGAAGACAAAAGAAGCTTGGCGATCGTAATTAAAAGAGAATCGATAGAGACGAGAATAGAACCCGAACCATCGGGAAGGAAGATAGCCGAACTATGGGGCCGTGTTCAATTAGTTACAGAGGGGGCAGTTAGAGGGGGCTCTAAGGGGAACAGGAGAAACCACTTACTACCGCCACTTCTTAGCCAGTCCTCTTCCGCTTTGGTCTTCCTTGGCTTAGCTCTATCCACTGTCCACTCTCATCGCAGGCTCCTATCCGTTCTATGGATCGTCTTTCTGCCTTTGAATCTAGAAGATCAAGAAATTTACGGGCACAATACGTAAAACACTTCTAAAAAAGAAAAAAAGAAAATGCTGGAAAAAAACTATCTGGCCCCTTTTACTATGTCGGCTTAAGAAACAATAAGATATAAAATGTTTTAGGGGTTGCCCCCTTCACCGCCAATCTTCATATCTTTTATTTTAGTCCAGTCAAAAAAGAATTATAGAAGGCGTTTTCTCTAATCCAAGGAGGTTTCTTCGCAAACATGTTCAGGCTAGTTACAAAGTAATCATATTAAAAGTCCTCGAGGTTTTTAGCTTCTGGGAACAGGAAGAGGGGAAGAGGGGAAGGCGCGAAGCGCAAAAGATCCCTTTTTTTAGTTTTGCGCTCATATCTCGAAAACAATGCGTCGTATGCAAAATATGACTATTTACTAAATTAAAGTTAATTAAATCGTATACAACTTTTGTTATATGCACATTTTTTCATATTATGTAACGTTTCCCAGATTTACGCTTGGCAACTGTGAAGGACGCTTAGTATGTTTTACCAAGAAAATTTAAAATTTATGTAACTTTTGATAAGTTAAAGATAAATTGGCATATATATATATATATATATATATATATATATATATATATATATATATATATATATATGAATTTTGAAGGAAATTTAATTTTATGCAATATTATTTATAAAGATTTTTGTCGTAGGATTAACGTTTTAGAAGATATAGTGGGAAGTTTAACAGAAAACGTGAGGTGAAATTATTTTTTCTAGAAAATGTTCGCAATTTTTAAGCGCATCTCTCGGAAACGGTACAGAATATGAAAATATGTATATGATAGAAGTTAAAGCCAATTTAACTAACTTTAATTTAGTAAATAGTCTTGAACCGTTTTCGAGATATGAGCGCCAAACCAAAAAAAGGGACCTTTCGCGCCCCCTCTATGCCCTTATCTCCTTTATTATTTTCGGCTTACCTTTGTGATTTTAAAAAAAATGAACCAGAAGTCATTCAATAATTGAATAATGGTTGAGAAAAAAATAGGGGTTTCAAAGGTAAATACTTCACTTACAAATTCTTTTCACT
Source organism: Euschistus heros (assembly GCA_003667255.2). NCBI lineage: Eukaryota > Metazoa > Arthropoda > Insecta > Hemiptera > Pentatomidae > Euschistus > Euschistus heros. The sequence continues at coordinate 77,210 of RCWM02000738.1, read as the reverse complement.
TTAGGCAGATTTCCGACTATTTTGCAATCCATATTATATAGCGTTTATTACATGTAATATTGTAATTTTTCAAGGTAATTACGAATTAACGATGCTTAATTATAATTATCAAAGGTGATTGTTTATAAAGAACTTAAAATTGCATGCAATCCAAGGAGATATCCTTTGGTAGGATAGGAGGAGAGAAAGAAGGAAAAAAAATAATTCTTAGTGAGGTCCTGCCGAAGATAAGGAGAAGGAAAAGGAAGAGACCTGAAGTTGCAGAGCGTGCTGTCTCGTTGATGCTGCTAATTCCGACAGTTTTGTCTCGATTGTTACGGCTCCTAGGATTCTTTCAATTTCGATTCCTTTTATCCAGATCCTGAAAATCCTTATAATTCAATCATATATATACCTATATATACAAAAATAATAAATTAAAAAAATATTTTATATTCTCGATGTATTTTTAAATGTAACTATTTAGTCATATGTGTTTAACTTTAAATAGTTAGTGATATAAAAACACGATTTAGCTGTAAAGTAAACATCGAATAAATGTGTGCGAAAATGATTACAATAACAAGTAAAGCAGTTATCCATTGGTAGGATTTTAATAAAATTTCTATATTACAAAATCGTGAGGCCGTCTTCTTTTCAGACACTTCGGAGGGTTATTCGAAATAGAATGGAAAGTTAAGAGACTTGTGGATTCTAGACGTTATGAACTTTAATATGAAAGGATAGGTAAAAAAAAAAAAGAAAAAAAAAAAGAGGACTATAATAGGACTATAAAAAAATAATAAAGGTATCTGGTTTGGGCTAAATCAACAACATATGGGACATTAAGATCTTTATAGATACGTTTATTTGTGACATAATAAGTAGTATTGAGGATTTTGAATTGTAATGGATTGGAAACGAGAGGGCTTTAGTTTATTTAGGTTTAGTTGAGACTCAATGGTCCCCTCCTTAAGTTCCAATATGTCTAATTAATGTGATGTTAATAAGTCTTTTGTTTTTAAAAGATACTGCAGGGTAAGGGACATTTAGGTTTATTGTGACCAAGCTGGGAGGCAGCCACGAATAAAATTAATTGGAAAGATATAAATTTGTTTCCTAACCCATTTTATAGTATCTGCCTTGATATATCGTGCTCTGACAGCATTTATCCGTTGGAATGCGGTGTAGCGCACGCTTAAAATCGCTCAAAATAGCAAAAATAAATGGAAAGGCGTTTTCTTGAGGGGGTTTTTTTCACATTTTTTAGTGTATCTCTTTTTTAACACGAATCAAGTGGTCTGGCAGCTGAAAGCTAGTTTTTATGAATGAAAAGACCCGAAAAGTGATGACAAAAAAATTTATCTATATAAATATATCATTTATCCTTTTTAGTTTTTTCTATTTCATTGAATTTTTAATTTTTAATTTTTAACTTTATTGTATTATATATTTATATGGTTCTTATGTTTTATTTTATCTTTTTTTCGTTAATTTCTTATTATATCGTGTTAATTGATCCATAAAGTATTCTATATTACTTGTTGCCCTATTTGAGGCAGATTATAATACTTTCTCAATAAAAATATTTAAATGAATTTAATTTCAGTCTAATAAAAAATCTACCCAGCTAAAGATAGCAAGAAGCTACAATGTTGTTGGCCTTATTGCTATTGCAGTGTTAGGAAGAGGCGAGAGGTGACTGGAAGTTATTGCCACCGCTTAGCAAGGAGCTTATTACGCAATAATGGCTTGTCTTTATTACTATCTTCCCCTCCCCCCTCCTCTATAACCATCACTAGCTTCTACACGACAATCACTGTTTCATTTACACTTAAGCTTAATAAATTACACTATCCCGTCCCTAAGGAATTTATATTCCTATTAAAAATAAAGTTGTATGTATTGGGAATAATTTTTTTTTTTAATGGATATATATTTTGTTGGGGTCTATACTTTTTCCGATAAAATTTTTTTCACATTCAAAAATGTAACATTTTAACATGTTCTGGGGTTTATAGGCATAAAACCCTAGGGTCATCAATGCCTGTTTAGTTCTATATATATATATATATATATATATATATATATATATATATACACGTTTATTTTCACATAAGAATTAGGGTGAGGAAGGGTGCCACGAAAAGAGGTGCCGAGGTCTCAAGGAGAGGCGAGCCGCACCCGCCGCACCCGCCGCACCTGCCGCACCTGCCGCACGGTCGAGGGAGTATTTACCATTTAATCATGGCCAAAAGTACAAAAAATAAATTGAACTTGAGAACATTACAATAAGTATTTGTTGGTAGCTTAGGCTTGTTTACATCGAAATATATTTATCTCGTTCATTGTTGTCCACTTCCTGCCCGAGGAAACTAACCTAAATCCAGGAGTTGGGTACGCTGCATGTACACAGTTACTTTTGCTGAGTTGTAAGATGCTTAAAGATGTTGTGATTTCTGTGGAATAAATTTAACAATTGATCTGAAATTTCTCTACACAGTTTCGAAAGGTATGTATTTCTCTGTGATAACAAGTTTTTAGCAAATTGTAATATCATAACGGTAAACTTATTTAAACGAAAAAAATAGACTTGTTTACAAGAATAAAAAAGATTATGTTGTACTGGGCAGATATTTTTGTATAATTGTAAAGTTCAATCCTTCTACTTGTTATACCGCAAAAAAAATCTCACCCCAACACCCCCCCCCCCCCCCCTGTTTTTATGAATGTATAAAAATACCTCTTAAAGTGAATTTTTTGATAACCAAGTCGGTGTTTAGCGTGCAATAAGTAATTTCAAACTCTTTCAAGACGTGTAATGAAAATAATATATTCGTTATTGGTTAAAGAAACATTTTAAATTATTAAAATTGAAATTCTTATAATTTTACTATAAAATAATTGTCTAAAAAACGATTTTCTATGCATTTTATCTATTTATTTATCACGTAATTAGTGTTTTACCAAAGTTATACACAATTATTGAGAGACTAGTGTTCAATTTTCGAGGTAATTTCTAATATTTTACCCTTTTAAGTAACTTATTTGATCTATTACGTAATTATATGCCTCACTATGTAATTTATGTATTACTAATTATGTTAGAAAGGATGATCTCCATTAAAATATAACGGTTAAAGAATAGTGCTTTGTGCTTTTTTTTTTATAATAGTGTTTTAGTTACTAAGACCTTTCAGATCAGATTGGTTAAGTTTATCTCTTATCTGGAAAAAGTGCAGTTTTAGATGTAGTAAAGGTATGCAGAGTTTGGTTTTCGTATTTTAACGCGTTTAAAAGTTAAGGGTGTCCACATTGTTTAGGCATGGTTTATAAAATTACATTATTTTATTTGGTTTATATAATTACATCTATGTACACTTTTAGTATTTTTTTCCGTTTTACAAAGATTATTTTTTTTTTTTTTTTTTTTTTTTTTTTTTTTTTTTTTTTTTTTTATTTTTTTTTTATTCGGTTTCATTTTTACATGTCGTGAGAGATTGAAAAATGTTGTATGCAATTAAAATAGTATATCCATTTTCCGATTACATTATTTACATTCAAGTTTTCACAATTAAAATTTATTACGCAAATAATGTATTGAGTATTTGCAAAAGCTAGATATTAAATTATTATATAACTTTCAAATGTCTTGAACATTTTCCCGACGTTTTTCAAATTCTCTGATTTTTCCAGAGATTCCCCTAATTTTTGTCAAAACTTGAAATTTTGTATATTTTATTAGTCTGATATATTTCTAGATTGTTGATAAAATGTTTTAAGTATTCCACAGTCACGAAAAAATAGGTAAATAGTTTTGGCCAGGATTTCATGGCCAATACTCCACTGTGCGCCGAGCGGGAAATACGCCACAGCTTGCTTATTTATATAAATACATATTTTTTTCTATTTAAATTTTATACGAAGCTTATAAGTAGGATGTGGATAAAAACCATTTACATTTCTTCTACATGGAAAAGACCAAATCCTCAACAGGTTCGGAGCATAACTAGCCCAAGCAGCCGTGTCGCATCATGTCACCGATCGGGACCGATCCGCCCCAGCTCCAGGAAGCGCCCCCCTTCCCCCAGCCCCCATCCGAACCCTAGGAAATTAAATACATTTCCGAAAAGAATTAAAGAAGGAAATAGAAAATAAATAAAAGTAGAAATTTAATAATAGTTATGAAAATCAATCAAAGTTTGTTCAACAGTTCATTTTCCTTTAAGAAACTTAAGACTGATTTAACTTTAAATTCGTCATCGCCAAGAACGTCCTAGATAATTGTTGTAAGCCCTAATTTAGTTAGTTTTGGTAGATAAAAGAAACATTCCTGAAATATGTGGCTAACTGTTAAACAGCTATTGCAATGCTGAGATTTAGGAGGTGGTTGTTTCATAATTATATGTAAATGGGTTAACTTTGTATGGCCTATTCTCAATCTGGTCATGACAACCTCCTCTCTGCGATTTAGACGACTTGATGTGACCCATGGCTTTACCGACTTTTTTTATTGTTTTCAACTTGTTGGTGGGCCTTTGTTCCACGTACATTGCCAATTTTCAACTATTTTAATTTTGAGGGGATGGCTCATTTCCTGGGGTGTTAGAATAGCAATGCCACGATCTGGGAGTGCAAGTGCCTTGCTTCGCTGCTGTGTCTGCAAGTTCGTTGCCAATAATTCCAATGTGACTTGGTACCCAGATAAAGTCGACCGACTTCCCCAAATTTTGCAGTATACTGAGGTAGTAGTGGATTTTAAGGATGACTGGATGTTCGGGGTACATGTTATTTAAACCTTTTAATCAACTCAGTGAATCTGTTATTATTGCGATGTTGGTTTGTTTTATTGATATGGAGTAGTGAAGTGCTGATGCTATTGCATTAAGTTCTGCTGTATATATATTGCATAATTTGTGTAATTTTATTTTATTACTGGAGTTGTGGGAAATAAAGGAAGATGGAGTTAAATCGTCAGATTTAGATCCGTCAGTATAGATTACGAAAGGTTCAGGTATGCTTTGAAGTAGACAGGAAAATTCGGATATGTATTCAGAAAGAGAGGTATTATTTTTGGAAAGTCGGGTTAAATGAAACAGTGTTTTGGGCGATTTGATTGTCCATGGAGGTGTATGAGCTTCTTGTTTGTGCATAGCTAATTTTTTGAGGAATTTAATGGCTGTATTTTCTCTTTTTGATAAAGGGAGTGTTGTGTTCGACATTTTTTCAAATTCTTTGGTGAATCTGGGTTTAAAAACGTATTTGTGAGCTGGGTGTTCGGGATAAGGAAGAAGTTTGAAGATATAGTTAATAGCTAAATTTTTCCTTCTGAATGACAGGGGCGGTATTCCTGCTTCACAACACAAACTAAGAATAGGACTAGTTCGAAAAGCTCCTGTCGCTAAACGAATCCCAGTATGATAAATTAATTTTATTTACTAGATATTTTAATATGGTTAGTTTCTTTGTGGATGTTGATTTTAGGGTGGAAATGTGAGAGTCCCAAGTTAATCTACGATCTAATATCAGTCCTAAGAATCTATGAGAGTTTGTGTAAGATATTATGGAATTTCCTAGACGGTATTCAGGAGAGAGAGAGGAGTGTTTCTTTTACGACTGAAATGAAGACATATAGATTTTTCGGTGGAGAATTGAAGGCCAAAGGATATAGACCAGCAACGCAATCTATTTATAGCTTCCTTATTTTTTACCTTATAGTTTATTTTTAATATTGTCAATATTCTCGTTGCGACAAATTATGACCAAGTCATCAGCGAATAATAATAGCTTGACACCTCTCGGTAAGTGAAGTCTCAGGTCGTTTATTGCCAGGCAAAACAAGGTTGGACTAAGGACACAACTCTGAGGAACACCGTTGACCTGTTTGTGAGTATCTGATAGTTCACAACCTATTCTGACTCTGAAGTGGCGATTGAATAGAAACTGTCTAATATAAGTGAAGATACGTCCTCTGATTCCGGCGGATTCATAAATATTTAATTTTAGGCTATTTTCTACTTGATGTATTATTTTCACTCCAGAGTTTGTTTTTTTTAATTGATGGTTATTTTGATGTAGATGGATAGTGAAGTTGGAATTTGAAGGAGCATGCAATAATAAGAACCCAAATTCTGGTCTGGCCCATCCCCTTCCACTATGGATATACTTCAGATATCTGTTAGATCTCCTGAGGTGAGTACTAATATATTTGAATTCTTTTCTTATATTTTTGTAAACTTTAGTATATATAATCCATATCACAAAGTTCTGATGTTTTGAAAATTTTATATGCTTCAGAACTGAAGATGAATATTTAGCATTCTAAACTGGTTTTTATATAAAATAATTCTAATAGGAGTGGTAATTAATTCATCAATCCTTGCATACCCTCATCCATACCTTAAGTCACTATTTTTATTTTATAACTTATTCCTCACTTAATATATTAATATTAATTTTTAGTACCTACTAATAGTAATCTAACTACTAAATAGACTACAATTAATATAATTTGGCGCCCAATGTCCCATCTCAGCACAAGGGATCAATAACCGTGAGCTAGGACGAAGCTAGTTAATAAAGATGTGCGCTGCCTGAATTTAGATTAGTATTACCGTATTACAATGGTTTACCGCTCAATCTAGCTGCTACGTTTAGCAGCTAGCTTGGGACGGCTTAAATGAAATTATTATACGGTTTTATTAGTGCCAAAGCCACAACCAAAAAACTAATCATATTACTGTTACTAATATTTAAAGTCCAGATTTCGTGCAGTATAAATTTTAAAACGCAATAACTTATTTATTCATCTGTAAGGATGTCATGTACAAAGGAGTTCGGTTTTTTATTATTTAGCTTGAAATACAATACAAATGTTACACATTTACAAATGTTACACAAATACAAATATTATTTATTTTATAATAATACCTATAGTATAACAAAGTACTTTAAATATAACTAAGAATTAAATACAAAGAATAATATATATATATATATATATATATATATATATATATATATATATATATATATATATATATATATATATATATATATATATATATATATATATATTATATGTAATTTTTCTTGATATAATTAAATATTATTAAATATATTATTTTATTTTTGAAGAGAAAAAATTTGACCCAGTCGGGATTCGAACACGAGTTTCCACCTCTCTAGCGTGGCGCCTTATCCAACTAGGCCACCGGGGTCGTATCCGAACCAGGCAAATCTTCCCTCTTCAGTGATCCATAACCCCGGGCACTCGCAAATCGCGATGTGATTCCGGGGATGAATGTTCATATTGAACATTACATTTAACATGGATCTATTGACAATCCGTCACCGTTTTATATATATGTAATTTTTCTTGATATAATTAAATATTATTAAATATATTATTTTATTTTTGAAGAGTACTCTTCAAAAATAAAATAAAATAATATATTTAATAATATTTAATTATATCAAGAAAAATTACATATATATAAAACGGTGACGGATTGTCAATAGATCCATGTTAAATGTAATGTTCAATATGAACATTCATCCCCGGAATCACATCGCGATTTGCGAGTGCCCGGGGGTTATGGATCACTGAAGAGGGAAGATTTGCCTGGTTCGGATACGACCCCGGTGGCCTAGTTGGATAAGGCGCCACGCTAGAGAGGTGGAAACTCGGGTTCGAATCCCGACTGGGTCAAATCTTTTCTCTTCAAAAATAAAATAATATATATATATATATATATATATATATATATATATATATATATATATATATATATATATATATATATATATATATATGTGTGTGTATACGTTATTATTATTTTACATTCTTGCTTACTCTATCTCTTCCATTCCTTTCTTTACTCTCCTTTATTGACACTTTATCACGCCAGCTCTTTATCACCTGATTTATTTTTCATAATCAAACTCTTTCCCGCTCCCGCCCTTTAGTTGAGATCCTCGCCGCTAGATCACTCCACTCCCCTTCACCCTCAACTGTCATAATGTAACAGTTTCGGTTTACATCTGTCTTTGAAAAGTAAGCCTGGCATATCATTTCTTTTCTTTTATAACACCTTGCTCACATCCATTACACTCTATTCTTGAATGATTTCTCATCCTTTTTTTCAAAAATTAATCCCTTTTTTTGTTTATAGATATTAAAAAAAATCCCTTTCCTTTCTTCAAATTTAAATGTTATTGCACAGTTTTTGCTTACCTTCACTTTTCTCACATTTGCCCCTCATTCCTTTATTTTCTCTTTCCACTATGTACATTTATAATTATTCTGTTACTTATGCCCCAATATTTATCACTCCTTTACTGCTTTGTTCCTCTCAATGTTATACTTTATATATTTACTATCAACTAAATAGCCAACTTTTGTTATTAATCTTATTCTATAATTTTTGTATTAACTCAACATCACATTAACTTTGTATCTACTCTTTTTTATATTTAGCAATTATATTGCAGTATTTACTCATTAAAATTTAATTAACCATCACTCTGTTTAAGTTCCTTTCAATTTAAATTAATTCATTATTATGTATGCATTATTCTCATGGCCTTCAGATATTAACTTATTAACTGGTCCTTACTATTTCATTAACTTGGTATCTGCTCAGTTTTTATGTTTACCAATTATATTGTTGAATTTATTCATTAATTCTTTAATTACCTATCACTATGAAATATCTTTTAATTTTAATTTTATTTCAATATTGTTTATGTATTGTTTTCTTTCCTTTAGATCATTGGTTCCCAAACTGGGGGGCGTGAGAACATGTCAGAGGGAGGGCGAGATAAGTTGAACATTACATTAAATTTTGGTAGTCTTTCTAAAATTCTAAATTTTAAAAGACATTGCACAATGTTCTCCTTTAATTGTTTATGTTCGGTATATTGAAAACGAAAGAATGAAAGATGAGGTACACTTTTCTAGAGAGTTGGGGCCCACGACAAAAGCTATTGATGTTATGAAAGCAGTGTCTGACTTTTTTAACTAACATGAACTCTCTTGACAAAAACTGATCGGTGTATGTACACTGCTATTTCATACAGAAGTACGATGGCTCCCAAAAGGAAACATGTTGGCAAGATTATTTGAGCTTCGAGATGAAATAATCACCTTCTTGGAACATCAAAAGCAAAATGAACTAAGAGTGGCCTTCAAAATTAGATAGTATTTACAGAATGTCAACTGACCCATTCCATGTCAACATAGACTCCCTACCTGAATCCCTTCAAGAAGATGCTGAAATAAAACATGATTCCTCTGCCAAAAACAACTTTGATATAATGGACAAACCTTCATTTTGGTTAAAATATTTCAAAGTGTATCACGGGAAGCTCTTCGTTTATATTTGCCTTTTTCAAGCACCTATTTGTGGGACAAAACGTTTTCAACACTTGTGGCAATTAAAACAAAGTATCGGATTAAACTTGATGCTGCTAGTGACTTGCGTTGTGCACTTACTAAAACTCAGCCAAGAATAGGCATACTGGTAAAGAAAATGCAAGCCCATCTTAGTAACCAACCTAATCTATTTTTCTTTTATTAATAATTTTTGTATTTTATGAAAACCGATATTATTTTATCTTATGGCAGTATAAATAAATGTTTTGTTTTCAGTGTAACACTTATTTGTTTTTGTTTTGTTCCTAGGCCCATACAATTTATTGTTATGGGGGGGAGGGCGCGAAAAGCTTTCATTTCAAAAAAAGGGGGCGTGGTACAAAAAGGTTTGGGAACCCCTGCTTTAGATATTGCCTTTATGTCATTGTCTTTACTCTTAAATATTTATTATTTTCATAGCTTTGTTTGTTTTTTATACTCTCTACAATTTAGTCATACCTTTTTGTTTGTTTTCTACTTCTAGCCCTGATGAAGGCTTGCAATGCAAGTTGAAACGTTGGCATTACAAATTAAAAAACTTATTTTTTAATTGTTGTGTTTCTTTATGACTGCATACCCCAATATTCTACTTCTTTAAAGAATAAAAAGAAAAGACAAGTTTTTCAATCAAAATAATAAAGAATACCTAAAAAATAATTTTCACCTTATTATTTTATTATTAAACCTTTTAAGTATTGAAGTTGATTCTTGACCGTCAATGAAATTGTCATATTGTCACATTGTCGCATTGTCGGTCAGATTGCTAATTCAGTTATGTGCATTCTACGATTTAGGTTTTTTTTTTCTTCTTTTTTTTTCAAGTTTAGTTTTTAAAATCAAATTCCGCATATAATGCACATATTGTATTTAATGTAATGGAAGGTGCTAAAATGCTCATAGCAGAATTGGTAATATCACCAACAATATGTTTTCTATTTTTTCTTTTTTTCGCTTACCTGTGAATAATTTTTCTGTAGGAGATAAATTATCAAAGTAGCTTAATCCTCCTCACCGTCTATGTTCTTTATTAATTTATTTTATTTTTCACTTACGTTTATAATTGTATTGTATTGTTTATTTCCAAATGAGAGTAATTTTTTATACCCAACAGCCGAGAGGGATCGAGTAAGATCGGTCAAATCCAGGTTAATTTTTATTTATTTCGAATTAGGAGATACAGATGCAAAAAGAGCTGACTCATTTTTGAGTTATCGTTATTTAATATAACCAGAGTTGAGCTCTGAACTGTAGGTAAAGGAGCAGTTGACAGCTCAACTCTTTCCTAATATCAAACTTCGCATAACGCCCTAGCGTTCTCAAAAACGTATCGTTTTTGACCAATGAGGTCACCGGTAAAACAGGTTCTCTGTTCAAATATGTTTTTTCGTGTTGATTAATTAGTCTCTTTTTATTACGGCTAACCAGTTTAAAATATAGCATCTAATAATAACCTCTGAAATTTGTCGGTGCGGTTTGTTCTACAAACCCGCAACCTTAGTTCACATGTATTATTAACAAGGTTTAATGATAATAATTTCTTATCAGCTAATAATGCTTCTACTCTCCTAATATAGATAGATAGAAAAACATTTTATTTATAAAAGACAATTCTCGTACAAATAAGAGCCTGGTACATTTTCAGACAATTCTAAATCATTTTACATATTGGGAAAGAATATGAAAAAAAAAAAAAAACTTATTACATATAAATACATGAATTAATCTAATAACAAATTATAGAAAAATAAATAAAAGGAGGAGTTCCCTCGGTTAACTATTTAAGTCCACTAATGAACTGGTACGTTTATACAAATTTGTATGGATACATATAAAAATTTTAGATACTGGTTTTCATTTGTATAGATATTTTACAGATATAATTGTAAATACTGTTTATTTTTTCAATATCAGGAATATTTAAAATATTTTCAACATTGGCAATGTCATTGGTGTTCGTGATAAAGGCCTGCAAGTAGGTTTTTCTGGGCTCATATAATTTAGAGCAGTGCAGTCGGCGGCTGGCTCATGCAGTCCTCCACAAAATGCTCACAGAAAGTACAATTTTTGTTTCCTTCAAGTGAAATTGTCGTGTACATCAGGTGCTGTACAGCTGTGCTTGATGACTCCCGGGCTGGAAACTCTCAATTGACTGACAATTCTCACTTTATGGAAGCCAAGTTTTTAATGATACCTTAATATTTTATTAATATACCTGTTGATTGGGTAAGTGGCTGAATTTAAAGCCCTGTTGATATCTACGGACAAAAGGTGGGTCGTAATTTTTTGCAAAAGATCATCTTTTTGTCGTATCAAATAATTTCCCTCAATAAATAAAAAATCCTCGAATCTAGTGATTCGAAGATTGATCTCCCTTGTGTAACCTAAGTGCTTGTTTCTTAGTTTATCAAGCTCAATAAGCCTCTTAAAGCAAACCCGCGTTTCTTTAATTTGGTAGCGACTAGTTTCTAGACGTACTATGAAGTTGGGAGTGTTTCTTTGCCAGAAGAAGAGTGACTTTAAAAATCGGGATTGAATAACAATCCTAATATCAAACTATCAAATCTGCGTCCCCACAAAACGTATCGATTTTGACCAATTATAGATCGACGGTAAAACATGTTCGTTAAAAAAAAAATAAGTTGACATTAAAATTAAGTTCCTAGGGTAGTTGAAGAGGTGAAAATTAAAACTCGGTGAGGAGGGTTTGGCTTTGATATCTACAGATATCGATTTTAATTTTAAATTATCGAAGTTGGGGAGGTGAGAGGGTTGGAGGGAGGGAGGTAACTAGAGAGGGAAGAAGCCCGAGGGCACGTTCCTCGGGGCAAGTAATTTCCCATCCCGGGGGGGGGGGGGGGCTGTCCGCGGCACAAAGGGGGCTCCATGTGGGCCCTATCTCCCCCCGGCCCCACCTCAAAGGGCCAGATAACTATTTCCAGTCCCCCCCCCTCGTCATTAGCACTTCTTACCGCCCCCCCCTCTCTCATCCTTATTTTAAATAGCAGTCACTGTGGATCTGGATTTAGCAAAGTAATTTTCCAGCTTCCACGAGAAACACTTCTTCATTCTAAGTAATAGCGAATGTATCGGATGAATATTTGTAAACTATGTTATATTATGTGAAATTATCATTATTTACAAGGAGATATTTTAACTAGTAACTAAAACGAATGATAATAATAATAAAACGAATTAAAATTTTGTCATTGTATCCTATCATTACTAACTACTAATATAATGATGACTAACTAAATTTTTAATTTTCTTTCAATAATTTATTTAGAGATTTTTCCCTTTTTGTTTATTGTTTCTTCTGAGATTTTATACTAGTTAAAATGATGATAATTTTTAAAATATAAAATAAAAAAGAGGTGGGTTGCGTCATGGACAAGGTCATGTGTTGTACGTGAATAAGTTTATTTATGTAACGGGTTATATATTTTAAAAAATTATAAAGGAAACAAATAATTATTGTGTTACAATATAATATAATTATAGGTCTTTGATACGAAAATTACGACACAAATGGCATACAAGATACATCTAGATTTCTGGTAAACGTTGAATTAATACAGCTGTTACCTAACGTTGTTGGAGAAGTTTCAATATACGAGAAATCGAACTCGCTGAGCATGAAGTCCGGCAATGAGCGGTTTTGTGAGGCATCAACATTAAAGTCTCCAACTATCATAATTGGTGTAGTAAGATCAGGTTCGTAATTGGGTATAATTTTAGCGATGTTTTTGGAATATTTTGACAACAATCGTAACATAAAGAGTTTAATTTTTGCTAACTCTTTTCCTGGGTAGATATACATTACCTCTATTGAAATCAATAAAGCTATTGATGTTGCGAAATATGGCAAGTCCACCAGGTTTGTGATTTGATGATGATGATACCACTAACGATGATGTAGTTCCAATTTGTCTGTTCTTAGAGGTACTTCAATATGATCTCAGATCAATGCTAGGCACATTCACTGGCATGGAATTTTCCATCCAAGTTTCGCTGATTGCCAAATAATCAGAGTGGTTGATGATTGTATCAGTAGAGATGTCTTCTGAGTGCGCGACCAAGCTTTGTGCATTAATGGCGGTAATAAGTATAAAACAATGCTGATGAGGAACTTTTACGTTCCCGGCACTGCATGACTCTGTCATGGTGTTTTATTATAACCATTCGATTGTTCTTGAAAAGCACTTTCCAACCGTATACGATCTAAGTATTTGGTTTTGGCTTTTCGACGCGTATAGACCGACTTTATATATTTTTAATAATATTTTTTTATTCTAACACCTTATTATATTCACTGTGACTATTTTAAACTGTTTTATATTCAATCGATAGACTTTGACGACAGCTGACGATTAAAACTTAAACGAGCTTCGTAGCTTGTTCGAGTCAAAAAATACTAATTTCAAATTTCTAAACGCAGCAAAATAACCTCAAAATTGCGACGCTTTTCCCTCCACCGCGCGCTTTGCGTCACTGTTCTCGTTTATCGTAATGAATTCTTTGATCCTTTAGCTATCCGGTGGTATAATTAAATTTTGGATGTAGAAGAGAGATTTGAAACTACAACGCCAAACTGTATCCCTTTGTTATTATTAGGTTTTTTGGATTGCCCCCGTATGGTAGCAAATTTAAAGACTTATTCACGTCAAAAATAGTCTCTAGTATTTACGAATACAAAAAGGGTTTATGTCAATATTTAAAATCGGTTTTTAATTACAATATCGAATTATTTGAGACATTTATAGAGAGACGTTTATTCACATATAAGTTTTTCAAGATCTATCTATCCTATTTATACGAGAAAATAACACTAGAAAAAAAGATCTAGAAAGAATGGTCAAATACAGGTTAAAAATTTGTATTTCGTATTAGAAGAAACAAAGTCAAAAGGAGCTCACTCATTAGAAACTGTCTCCAAGTGATAAGTAGACTTTACACATACGCGCTTTCCCTCAATCCTGGAGCGTGAGAAAAGCGCCCGAGTCAAACCTGCGGGAAAGATTGAATAGCCAAAATGTGAGGCCGCTTCCGTACGGAAGCTTGTCGATTTGATGTGTAAACTTTAACTATATACCCGTTAAATTTGAGATCAATTTCCTTACCAATAATTTTATAAGGGTGAAACATCACTGTATTGTTTTTTATTGGCGGGGGGCGAGTAATAGGGAATCAGAATTCAACTAATTTTCGTGTTCGAGCTTTTCTGCGTGAAAGCTCCAGGTTGTCTAAATACAGTACCCGCTTTCCTAATGCCACACACAGGGCAAAATTACCAATTTAGGTGGAGAAAAGTTTGGAATTTCTGAGTGTTTCACCTTTTTATTATTAGTTGGTAGGACGCTTCATACTAATATTTCCCGCCATACCCTGTTTACAAATAAATAGTAAATGAGTGAATCATTCCTATTTATATAAGTGCCTTCCTTATAACTAACAGTGGGATTATCTTTATTCGATGGCCATTTATTATGTTTAAGGTGTGTGTAGCGCAAAGTCTTTTTGATTTTATTTAACAATGGACATTGCTGAGGCAGGTAAGACATTATATTTCCACACTCGTTATGGGATATACATTACAATCTAATATAGAAATTTATAAAAGTATGCCCCTATTTAATAACGAGAAACTATATAACCCCCAAGTTACCTCAAGGATTCGGTTGTAGAATTTGTTTCATCAATCCTTCTAGCATGTAAATGTTGCAAAGAATTTTTGCGATTTTCTGCGTTTTGGGTGATACATAATTTTTTTCAGACAACACTCCAAATCACGAGGGGAAATCTTTTGAAGAGTAGGTTAAATTTTCCAAAAAAACCCGCCCTGATCACTTGCTGAAGTTTATTTTTACTTCCGCTCATATTAATAATCAAGTGGATGTGGAGATTGGGCCTTTGAAAATTAGAATATCCCGTCTTTCCGACAAAATTTTGGAAAGGTGGGACAAATGTCACAGAAAATTAGAAGAATTTTTCAATAAATACTCTAGTTGGCTTGATTCCGATGACTTGGATTTTAGTATTTCAGTTATCCAACCTACTTGTCAATGCTCAGGATGCCCTGAAAAATGTTTTGAATTTCTAGTGAGAAAAAAATAAAAGTCAACCAGTTATTGAATGTAGACTGTGAAAAATTGACTTTCGCTGCACAGCACACGCTTTATGTTTCTGGTAAGCCTGGTGCTTCCAAAGTTATGAAAGAGGCATCTACCTCTTAACAGCCATCTTCTTCTACAAGAAAATAGCGACTATTGTTGCTTCACTACGAAAATCTGTCAAAAAAAAAATAATAAAAAACCGTTAGATTCAGATGTGCTATATTTACTAAAGCACACTACTCCGAACCAACAATTATCCTTATCAAACATAAATGTTGAGAAACCAACTGACATGTCAGAGCCAGAGTAATCAGATCATCACATCATGATACAAGTGAAAAAGATAATTAGTTGTTTAATATTTATATATATTTTTTATATTACCTGTGCTACCTTATATGTGCATATATGATTATATGTGCTGTACTACCTGTGCTCAATTACGTTTATTAATTATTATAAATTACGACTAATTTTATTTCTGTAATTGATTTAAATTCTATTTAATGTACATTGATTATTAAATTAAAAAAAAAAATATAATTTAAATATATAAGTATACTAGCATTCCCGTCGCGGCTTCGCCCGCCCTCATAACTAAATTTAATTTCAACTAAAAATTAAAGTTTTTTTTGTTTATCGATAAGATTCTTGTATTTTAGCATGTGGTTGAGCATTATTTCTTCAATGATTTTTTAGCCGTAATTATTAATCTAGTTATAATTGCACTGATCAGGTGGTTGAAGATTACATATAAGCACCATTAGGCATAAAATTTTTAACTTTAATGTATGAATTGGTAATCAAGATAGATAAACACTATTAAAAAACTCTTGCGGAAAATAAACTGCATTATCAGTGCTTACGACAAAAGGCCCGTGAATCATATTTTTACACACAATATAAAAAAGCAAAGGATCTACATTTTGAGTTAGTAATAATTTGTATTCGGCAGAAATAACTATATTGATTTCATCTGGTTATATGTTGATTTCGAACTATAAAAGTATATTACAGTGTGGCAAACCTCGTTCCTGCCTCTCAAAATTGTACATTTAAATTTTAGTTATTCTAAATTTTACCATTGCAAAACCTTCCTAGAATTATAAAAATTATTTATTTAGATGTCGGTACAGATAGGTTCAGTTTACCATTGTTAACTCTATTGTGGAATGGCTCTATACACAATCGGTCGATTTCCAAGCTTCACTGAGATCCACATATCGCATACCATATTTAAATTTTTTTAAATAATTTTCTTGATAGTTAATTAAGTGAATTTTATCATCGATTTCAAGCTATTTTCTAACCTCTCGTGTAGAATGGACTCCCCACCTATCGGTTAATTTTCATACTGCACTGTTGTCCACATATTAACCTTTTTTAATAAAATATAAATTAAAAATCAGTAGATTTTAATATTGCTAAACCTTCTTAGAATTATGAAAATGATGTAGTTAATATTTAGTACAGATTTGTTCAGTAATATTCGCTTCAATATTCAGGAATATTAGTGATCATTCACAAACGAAAAATGGCTTGTCCTTTTATATAATAGTATAAGTTATTATTATAGTAAATTTTATAATTGTAAATCTTTTAAGAACTATGAAGATGATGTAGTTAAAATTTGGTTCAGATAGGTTAATTAGTTTTACTAAAATGCTATTGTCGCTTGCCACATATTCGATTTTTAAATTTCACTGGAATCCACACGTCACACCACATATTTATAGCTTTTTGGATAACAAATTAATTTAATTTAGTAATTTTATTATCAATTTTTAGCTATAATTAACACTGGATCATTGTAACCTCTCTTGAATGGCGCTCGCTTTACTACCCACCACATATTTATCGCTTTATAAACAGTAATTTAAGAGGAAATATGTAAATTTTATTATTGCTAAACCTTCCTTGAACTATGAAGATGATGTAGTTATATTTGGTACAGAATAGTTCTATAGTTTTCGCGGTTAGTGATCACGAACGGAAATGGCTTGTCCTTCTATATATAACTTCATCATCCCCCGTCGAGGAATTTTACCTAATAATTGATTTTTTGTTTATTGATAAAAATCTTGTATTAAAGTGAACAATTGAAAATTATATTTTTGATAATATTTTCACGCATAGCAGCCATTATTAACTTGGTTAAATTTAGATTGATTAGGTATTTGAAGATAACATAAAGCATAATTAGACATCTAATT
Source organism: Euschistus heros (assembly GCA_003667255.2). Taxonomy (NCBI): domain Eukaryota; kingdom Metazoa; phylum Arthropoda; class Insecta; order Hemiptera; family Pentatomidae; genus Euschistus; species Euschistus heros. The sequence goes on along the minus strand of RCWM02000738.1, from coordinate 59,493 downwards.
TTCAATTTTAATATATGAGTTGGTAATCCAGATGGACAGAGACTATTAAGAAACTGCATTATCAGTGCTTACAACTAAAGGTCCAAAGTTCATATTTTTACACACAATATTAAACAGCTGAGGATCGGCATTTTGATTTTTAATAATTTTCATTCGACAGAAATAATTTTATTGATTTGATCTGGTTGGATTTTAATTTCTAACCATAAAAGTATGTGGTAGTGTGGCAAAACCCGTTTCTAACACTCAACATTGTACATTTAAATTTTCATTGTTGCTAAACCTAGAACTATGAACATGATGTAGTTAAAATTTGGTATATTTCACTCCATATAGCTGTTTTTGTAACAATTTAATTGAAAATAAGTAAATTTTACTTTTCAATGTTCACCTCTATGTAACACTGTACCTTTTAACCTTTCATGTAGATGGCAATTGCCGCCATTTTTGAACTTCACTGTTATCCACTTATTATTCATTTTTCAATAAAGAATTAGTTGAAAATCATTAGATTTTACTATTGCTAAACCATCCTATAAAGATGATGTAGTCAAAATTTCGTAGAGATTGGTTCAGTAGTTTTTGGCGGTTAGTGAACACAAACGAAACATTGCTTGTCCTTTTATATAATAGTATAACCTTATACCGCCATATGTTGGAATATAGAGCTAACAGATAATTGTGACTTACAGATAATATACAAATAATATTGCGACTATAAATTAAGATATAAGGTATCCTATCTTTTTTGTTGGATCAAACTGCACACGGTATGCAAATTTGATTAAAATTGGTTCAGTAGTTTAGGTGTTAGCCGGCCCCTAGGCGGCGACACGTAATTTATATATATTAAGATTATAATTATTATATATTTTATATTACCATTACTAAATGATTTAAAATACATCTATTAGCAGGTTTACGCCACTCCGAGCCGATTATTAGATTTAGATTGTATTATTTTTCCCGTATTCTGGGACTTCAAACGTTAAATGTAGGAAAGTTTTAGATTTTAGGAAATAAATTTTATTTTTGACCACTTTGCGCTCACCAATCGTGTCAAAAAATTAATTAGATTTTTTAAAATTATTTTTTCCGTAATCTGGGACCCCGAAGGTTAAATAAGAACAAGTTTCAGAATTTTGTCCGCCTATATCGGCGGATTTCCACTGTTTCGACTGTGCGCCGCCTTATCTGAAACCTCAAGTTTTCATTAATACCATAGATGCTTGACTTTGGTCCATGGAGCTCATTGCCGATTTCATTAATTTGTACAATTGTACAATTTGTACATTAATCTGTTCTAAGAAAACGACACACAGTTCATCGAACCATGAACTTATATCAAAATTTGAACTATTTTCTAACATGTCAATTACCATTTGGAATCTACTAATAAACCTTCGTAAAGAATCTGCTAGGGTTATATTATATTTTCTTTAAAGTCAATTTAATGGGTGAAGTGTAGCTGTAAGTTCGAACCTTTCGAAAGAATCGGCGTATTAGTAACAGTTTATGTTTCTTAAGGGGAGCACTTGGTTTTTCTATAAAATTACAGCTCCAACTATGGCATTTACAGGTCCAGGTATGTATTTGAAATTGCCATATTTTAATTGTGAAAATTATATCAGATGATTTTGCTCACCTACATTTAATTTGACTTAATTTTTTCAATGTAAAGGCCTTAAACATGTTTTAAATATATTATTGAATATCATTTTGTACTTTTTGCGTTTTTTTGTAGCATTGGGTGACATTAATTTTGGTTATCGTTATGTGCTTCTTGGTGCCCCTTTATTAAAATTATTTTTTATTTTCAATGAACCGAGTCAAAATAACTCAGAACTTACTGGCAGAAATATTTTTCTATCACAAAAAAGTTGACTGTATATTCTTAAGCTTTGAAGAACTGTTGTTGCTAAATGTAAATTCTGATTCTCAACCCCTCGAGAAAAAAAATAAATCAATTCAGTGATGTTTCATCCTTATAAAATGGTTGATATGTAGGTACGTGACTTGAATATAAAATTTTACAAAAATCAGTTAAATTCTTATTCAACCCCTCCCCCCCCCAAAAAAAAAGAAATCAATTCAGTGATGTTTCACCCTTATAAAATGATTGATATGTGGGTATATAACTTCAATATCTAATTTTACGAAAATCAGTTAAATTCTTATTCAACCCCTCCCCCCCCCCCCAAAAAAAAAGAAAAGAAATCGATTCATTGAAGCTTCACTGTGAAAAAATTGTTGGTAAATAAAATAAATAAACTTGTACCACTACAACCCATGAAGGGTCTTGGGTTCGGGACTTAGGGTAAGGATGCACTGTTACAAGGCCAACGGTTGTGAGAGGAGGAAATTTGGCCTGAATCTCGCCCAACTGCCAGGTTTTCCCCTTTATGCCTTACCTACTGAGCTACCTCACCTCCCTAAAATTGTAGGTATGTAACGTAAATATCAAATTTAATGAAAATCGGTTGAATTCCTAAGCTTGACTTGTTGGATAAGAAGCCAGTTGAGAAGATAAATTGTAAGTAATTAGTTGATAAATCGTCGTGAATTGTATTTATATTATTTTTCAATCATTTACTGGGAATCTGAAATTTTTACTGGTCCAGATTCTTGTTCGTGGCTGCTCGCGGCAATACAAAATAGATCTGGTATAAGTGTGCCCAAGAAATAAGAAAAGAAAAACTAAAAAAAAATTGTACAATATGCAATGTTCCAATTCACAATGAACATACTAAATATAGTTGTAATGATTGTATAGAAATATAAGAAAATGATCTAGCTGATGAAAAAGACATTGTTATGTAAATAGTAAAATATTTATTATTGTTTCGTTTTTTGTTGTTTTTTCTTTACAATAAATATCTTTATAAATTTTGTAAAAATGTATTTTTAATCCTTGTACCCCATACTAGATTTATTGATACATTTTGATGACATTAATAACTACATATTTGGTAACATAAAACTGCATTTTTTATAAAAATCAAAGAAGTGAGGAAAATGCTCACCTAGTGACCAACGGTGTACCAGATCGACTAGCCACCAACGCCGGGTTAAACTTTAGGTACATGAATCATATTTTTTCGCACAATACCAAAAAAAAAGGATTGAAATTTCGATTTATATATACACAGAAATAATTTTTTTGACTTCATCTGGTCGGATTTTAATTTCTAACCATATAAGTACATGACAGTTTTGCAAACCTAGTTTCTTCTACTTAACACTGTATATTTCAATTTTTATCATAGTTAATGTTTTATTGCTAAACCTTCCTAGAACTAAATTTGGCAGAGATAAGATATTTGATTAGTTATAACTGCACAAACTCTATTTCGGAACGGTGCTAGGCCACATATCTGTCAATTTTCGAACTTCACTGGGATCCACATGTCGCACCACAAATTAAAATATTTTTTAATAATTTGATTGAATAAGTAATATTTTATTATCAACTTTTATCTCTACATAACACCGTATCTTTGTAACCTCACATAGGGATTGGCACTCGCCACCTGTTGGTTAATCTTCAAACTTCATTGTTATTCACAAATTACAGCTTCATTAATAAAAAAATAATGGAAAGTCAGTAGGTTTTGTTATTGCTGAACCGTCCTGCAGCTATAATAAAGACGATGTGGTTAAAATTTGGTACAGATTGGTTCAGTAGTGTTCGTGGTTAGCGATCACAAACGAAAAATGGCTTGTCCTTTTATCAATACGCTTTTATTAACTTCATCTGTTTGTGAGGGAATCTTTCTTCGTAAGTTTTTTTAATTTCCAGCTATCTGATTAACTTGAAAATTTTCACACGTTCCAATACACCAATAACAATACAATAATTGCACAACTTTGTTTTAATGTTCTCACATAGCCTAGTTAAATTACCCCCACAATGGGTGGTCTGCTTTGCAAAAGGTGAACTAGTAGGTTTTATAATTTTATATCGTCCAGGTGGGCTCTGAGAATAAAATATAAAAAATGAAACTAAATTTGATAAGGGGAAAATGTTTGGGAGAAGAAAAAACATATACAAAAATGATTTAAATCGAAAAATGTGTTATTTACAAAATTAAAGTGTATTAAATTTTACGTCTAAACACATCCTTTGAGTTGAATTTGATTTAGGCGTTTAGCCAATACAGATTGTCAAACATCGAAGAATTTTGCCAACTTTAAAAATTAGTTTTGGTTAATTTTTTAAGAGTCTATAACGAAGATACGGTTAGTTTAATCAAAAAATATTATATACTAATAGTTGTAGATTATTAGGTTTTGTCTAAGATAGGTTCAGTTCGGTTAGCAATTAAAGCGTGTTTTTTTTTTTTTTTTTTTTTTTTTTTTATAATAAGTTTATTGGTGACAAAGTAAGGAGCGTTGAGGATTTTTGATTGTAAGGATTGAATAAGAGATGAATTCGATGGTTTAGTGGAGCTCTAAAGCTCAACTCTGTACGTCCAAATAGGTCTAATCACAGTCATCTATATGAGTCTTTTGTAATTAGTTGGGAGCTTTAACGACGCACAGTAGGGCAAACTAAAGCAAAACGTGGCAGCAAATCCTAAAACTAAAATTTTCCTTTCAACGTGATGACTTAATTATCTGTTAGTTAAGGCTCTGCAGAACAAAATAATGCAATTCCTCAAGCTGATAACGGTCATGTCTTAATCTGATAATCGGTGAAAGTGGACTATGTTCACTGGCATCAATGTCAGTGTCTGCATCAATTTGTTATTAACAGATCGTTTGTTTTTTTTACATACAGTTTTAATACTTGTATATTTTAATGACATGGAATCATCATCTTCAGGTATATAATTTTGAAATACAGTATTATATTTGCATTAATAATATAATGAAATAAGATTATTGATTTTAGTTTATAAGTAGCCAGTAGTTTAGTAACCTTCCAAACCCGTCCAAGCATATTTTATTTCCATATTTCCACCATCTTCTAGTACATTATCTAAATATTATGGTTTCGTTGAAAAATCTTGCCCCACTTTGCCCCAGCGTCAGAAAAAATATTTCTCCTTTGTTAGTGCATAGACGAAAAATATTTTATTTTATATCCTATACACCTATCCTACAAGCTTTCACTAAAAAATGGCAAAACCGCAGCAATAAAGACAAGCAAGTTGTTAAAGAAACCAAGAGTCGAATCCAAGAAAGTTAAAAAAAAAAAAAAAGTGTGGTTTGATTGTTGACATGCCTAAACCTGTCTTTGGAAATAGTAACGATGGAAATACGCCCAGGCGATTTTTCTCTCATGCTGATATTTCGTCAGAAATTACCAGAGTTGACGCTGAACTAATTAACAGACTTCATACAATACTGATAGCAATATCAAGTGGATATGAAATTAATACTAATGCCAATCAAGCGTTTGCTCATGGTACTGCAAAATATTATGAAGAAAAGTACTCATGGTACCCGATGTCACCGACCCTCGACAAGTTTCTTATTCCTGGTTCAGGAAGCAAAGGAAGCTCGTAACAATGATTTCAAAAAATATCGTGAACATCACGGAAGTGTAGTCTAGAAAAATCCAACCAGAATATATTCATTAACTTTTTGTTGAGTTCAGACCCAGTTCTAACAAGCTAACGTAACTACATAAGAAAAAATTTAAGTCACTACCAACAGAGGCTTTAAAATTTCTTTCTTTTCCTTTTGAAAATAGGCCTGGCATAGAAAAAGAAGACAGCGAAGATGATGAGGAAATGTTGTTGATAAAAAGTGTGTTTCTTATTTTAATGAAAAGTGTGAATTTTTTTATTTAATGTTTTCTAAGTTTTTCCGAATTATACACAAATATAGTGAGTGATTTAGGTTTTTCAATGTTTCAATGTATGATATATAGCTTTAGGAACCAATGTTGATGATTATTTAAGATGTAAGTAAGAATGTTTAGTTTATGCCAACAATTAGGGCTGCTTGCCCCACTGTGCGACGGGCAGTTTAGTCTTGTTTGATTCATTTTCTTTAATTTTATTATTTTTTTCACTTCCATGAACATTGTTTGAGACTTTTATATTTACAATTGTTATATGCTACAAATAACTGTTACGAGTCAACATGGTTCACTCTTCAAACCGAATTAGTCCCCGTAAAAAAATGTACCATTTAAAAAAAAAAATAATTTTATTGTACTTACGTTAGCTGTATATAATTTTCGGGCACAACGACAGATATCCTCCGTGGCAACAACAACATCGCATGCGACAACTAAACTAAAAACGAAAAGAACGTAAGGAAACTGTTAGCGTGAAGCAAGTTACTCTGCCAGCTAATGCCATCTTACTGCCCTGAGCAAGATCTGCATGGCATTATCTGCGTGGGTCGTCTTTAGTTGGCTCAATTACATCTTGTGTCAACTGTTATTTAGCATTATCTAACGTACCTTAGCATTATCTTTATAACAACGATTATCTACTGTTACATTTTATAACCGAGTGTAGCACGAATCGTGTTTAACCTTTCTAATCTGTTTAAGCCCAGTCAAATAAGGAGTTTTAACAGCAAATCTCGGAAAGAAAGCAATGAAGCTGAATTTTTGCATATACCTTTGTTCTGACCTTCTAAATAAGAGGTAAAAAAGTTACCGACCTGAGCATGTTAGCATAATTAGATATTCAAGGTCAAATTTCACAAAAATCAGTTTTTTTTAACTATCTCGATTTCTATGTCTCGAATGTCAATCAAAATAGTCACAAAACTTGTAGATAATAAAATTCTCTACAATTTTGGTATTATCATTTTTTTTTTTTTTTGGATCAACCGTTTTCGAGATTTAGCGTGGAGAAAGAGAGGCGGCACCAGTTCGGACAAACACTTGCTTCTAGTGCCTTTCAGGATCGTTTCACAGAAATATTGTCAGAAACAAAGTTGTAATAGTTTCTGTCTGAACATTATTAATTTTTAATTTTTATGTATGAGTTGGAAATCCAGAAGAACAGAGAATATTAAGAATAATCTATTTACACATTTTGAATTGGCTATCATTTTTATTCGGCAGAAATAATTGATAATTGATTTTATCTTCACTGCTACACACCTGGCACACCAAATATTTATTGATTTTTTTAATAAAAATTTAATTAGATTAAGTTAATGTTATTAGTTATTTCTAGGTATATATAACACTTTACCTTTGTAACCTCTCATGTAAGAATTCACTGGCCACCTATCGGTCAATTTATAAACTTTACTGTTATCTTAGGATTGATGAATTAGATGCCACTTCTATTGAGATTATTTTATTTGAAAACTAGTTTCGAATGCTAAACATTCATCTTCAGTTCTAAAACATACAATAAAATTTTCAACACATCAGTACTATGTTACATAGATTAAATATACTAAGGTTTTTAAAAAGATAAGACAAGAAATCAAGCATAGGCACTCACCTTCGAGGTAACTAAAACACTGAATTTGTGAGAAGTAAAAGGGGGGAGGCAGGTAGGTTACGTTTTAGATTTACAACGGGGTTCCCCTTATGACTCATTGGGTTTTTTCGTTCCTATGGGAAATAAATTTAAAATGGGGCTATTGGATATGTTAATCTGATCATTTAAACAAAAATCTGGATCGGTTTTAAATTGATCAGGTGTTTAAATGATCAGATTAACATATCCAATAGCCCCATTTTAAATTTATTTCCCATAGGAACGAAAAAACCCAATGAGTCATAAGGGAAACCCCGTTGTAAATCTAAAACGTAACCTACCTGCCTCCCCCCTTTTACTTCTCACAAATTCAGTGTTTTAGTTACCTCGAAGGTGAGTGCCTATGCTTGATTTCTTGTCTTATCTTTTTAAAAACCTTAGTATATTTAATCTATGTAACATAGTACTGATGTGTTGAAAATTTTATTGTATGTTTTAGAACTGAAGATGAATGTTTAGCATTCGAAACTAGTTTTCAAATAAAATAATCTCAATAGAAGTGGCATTTAATTCATCAATCCTAATTGTATTGATCCTTCTATATCATCATGCGTACCTCAAGTGTTTACTGTTATCCACTTACCATGGTATTTTAATTACAAATGAATAGAAAATCAGTATTTTTTATTGTCGCTATAACTTCCTGGAACTAAAACGATGATGTTAAAGAATGGTTGAGTAGTTTCACCATTGTGAACTATATTGCACAATAATGGTCCAGATATCGGGCGATTTTCAAACTTCACTGGGATCCACGTGTCGCACTTCATATTTAAATATTTTTTTAATAATTTATCGAATATAAGGAAACTTTATTATCAGTTTCAAGCTTTATATAGCAGCTTACCTTTGTAACCTCTCATGTAAAATGGTGCTCGCCACTTATCGGTCAATTTTCAAACTTACAGTTATCGAAATATTATTAATAACAAATTAATTGAAAATCAGTAGATTTTATTATTTCTAAACCTTCCTTGAACTATAAAGATGATGTGGTTAAAGTTTAGTACAGATTGGTTCAGTACTTTGCGCGGTTAGTGATCACTAGGACTGTGAAATATATGCATTTGCATATTTCTCCTAGCAAACTAAAACATCTATAATCATCAAAATGAATATGTTTTGAGGCATTCAGACTCAATTTTACTTATTTTTATTTTGCATATTTCAACAAAAATGCATTTTTTTACATGTTTTGAACTGTATTGCGTATTTATCTACATATCCGGCATATCCGCATTTGACTTTTGAATTTTTTATATTTTTCTGAGCAGGCAAAAAATAAAAAAATAAATAAAATCTGAAAAATAGCTATTGGAACTCCTCCCCGGCCAAATAAATAATGTTTGTGTTTGTACAGGTCCTCATCCTTCCCTTTGTGTCAACTTTCGATCGCATTAGCTTCTCTTGGAATTGTATAATTGGATTAATTTAATGTTTTCGATCCGCTCAAATACTTGGAATATTATTATTTTTTTTTTAATTTCCCTTCTCCCTAACATTATTCGACTATCCAGCCTCTCACACAGTGTCTACCAAGATGCATCAACTATCCAGCCTCTCACACACTGCCTCAGCCTCTCACACAGTGTCTACCAAGATGCATCATTTGTGAATTGTTTATTTATGTACTCCTAAAATGCCGAAAATAAATGAGGCTAAGACAAAAGATCTTGTTGGAAAGAATGTTTCTCAGTTCTCTATTGAGACTTTTAGACATATCCTTATATACTCGTACCTTTTTTTTATTTATTTTATTTTAATTTATTTTTTATTTTTTTAAATTTTAATATTCGCATTGACTTTTAGTTTTTTCATAATCTTATTCCAATTGTTTCTTTTTTCAACACAATTGATTAGTTAAACTTGAGTTTGTACATATGTATAAGTCTGTATTGCAATTTTTTTTATTTTTCTAAATAACATAGAAAGTTGCATATTTTAGGTATTTAATTGCATATTTTACCAAATATATTTTCATATATATGTGCATTTTTTTCAGTTTTAATTGCATATAATTCACAGCCCTAGTGATCACAAACGAAAAAATGCTTGTCCTTTTATATAATTATATAAATATAGATTATTACTCATATAAAGTGATTAAACATTTTTTTCTGTAAAAGTAAATTATTTCAACTAAGAGCGCTATAAATGAAATCAAAATACCACAAGCGTAGAGAATAAAAGGCCCGGCCAGAGCGTTAATGTCGACAGGTTTCCATTCCGATTTCTCAAATTGCTTCCAAAGAGGCACCGTGAAGTCATTCACGATCATTTCGCTGATCCCAGTAGAAACGAGCCGTTGAACAATTCTGTCGATTCTCTCAAACAAGAAATGATTCCTTAGCATCATGATCCCTGTCGGAACAGGGAGAAACGTCACCGGAGTTCGATATATCGATAGTTTCTTCCTCACGATGAGATGATCGATGTAAACATCGTTATCTAAAATCGATAAGTTCCTGTGAGTTTCCATCGTAGCGAATGTATCGTCGTAGTCCTCAACAACAAGATGGCCGTAAACTGCTTTTCTGAATTGCGGATCATCTATTTCAGAAAGTGAGAAAGTGAAATATCTGATCGTTGCGGTTGTAAGATTCCTCTCTATGATATCGTCCATGTTCTCAACTTTGGGTTCCATCTTACCCCCTGTGATCAAACCGGTCAAGGAGGCGGTGTATGCCAAGTTGAGGTGAATGGTGAAGAATAGCCAAAATGAGAAGATGAACCGGAAGTGAACATATTTGGGCATAAAACCAGTCGAATTTCCAAAAACATTGCTCCAAAGAGTGAAACATGTTTTTTGGAATTTTAAATAATAATATTCTATCCTAATAATTCTCGCTAATAAGGAAAAGAAAATCGGCGCCAACGCTACAGTAAGGACTCCAGATATCCATAATGTTTTAGAAAAAGCTAAGTAAATAAACTTCCATTTTGATACTGGAAGGGGATTTGGAAAGTACCAAACAAGCTTCGCCTTGATGTACGACGTTCCAATAAAACAGGAAGAGAAATGGACGTCATTGTTTGATACACCGGAAACAGAAGCAAAAGACAAACCGTTTCTTAGATCGTTTAGAGATCCGACCAAACGGTTATTTTCTATCCAAAGCCATCCGTCGATCCTGTCGTAATATTTCATTCTCAGAGTTGCGTTGATCTTTTCTGTGACAATTTGAAGCATTCTGTAGTCAATTCCATCGTATTTTCCGTCATACGAAGTAAAAATTGACGGTGGATAGCGGACAGAGGAAACAGGGAAATCGCAACCTTTGAATGTATTCGGAACTTTATCAGGAAAGAATTCAATTTCAGGAAATCTTCCGTTCCATCGAGCAACTAGGGATAGTTTAATATCTTCAGGACAGCTTTTACCATCCCGTCCGAAAGGAAAAATAGTAAAAACACTTGTGACGTTCTTCTCTAGACCTACCAGGACGACATCTATGTCACCGAATCGAAACATCATTTTAAGCGCTTCTAAAGCCTCGATCCTAGATACTTCTCCATCGACTACAACAATGAATCGATTATACGGGCTATCGCCGGTCAGGTAGAGCGTGTTCCAAGGATTGTGCAATATTTCTTTTGATTGTGAAGTATAATAATTGCTTCGTATTAGAACGACAAAAGAACATTTAATAAAGCTTATAAAGTAACCTCTATTGTTAAAATGTGGTGGAGCGTTTATTAAAGTCGGTAAAATTGGTGTCCATCGTTTGTACATCCTGGTGAGGAGGTTCGAGAAGACGAGGTCTGGTGGATGTCGCTGAGAGAAGAAGAAGCACAAGCAGGTACCATGGAAGTTTCTCTTTGCGATGTATTCTACAGCGTCCAGAAGATCTTCCCTGTTCTCTTGAAAAATATCCAACATTGCGTAAGTAACTCCTAAGAACATAATTAAAAGAAGTTGCAGCTTCATACTTGACCCTAGGCTATATTCAAAGCAGACATCACTGTAGATAATGCCTTGTCTGCTTGTTATGTATTTACTACTAAAATCCTAGACAACTGACTATTCACCACGAACTAGATTAAAAATCTTGAGTAAACATCTTTTCATCAAATGTATAGAGCGATAATAATCGCGTAAAACAATATTTAATGCCTAAATAAATGTTTAAATCAAAATTATCTAGAATAAAGAAAGAAAAATAACCTTTACATGATCCTATCGTAAAATCAATGACTTGTATAACGTCATGGGATCTATATATTGATTTCTTTCCCCGACCTGACGAAGGTCTGGGTTCCCAGGGTGTTAACGCCAATTCTTTATATATATATATATATATATATATATATATATATATATATATATATATATATATATATATTAGTTTCGTCCTTAAGGTACTTACTTCCTACTTTGAAGTATTCCAGGATATAACGATTTTAAGATGGCGGAAGGAATTCCTTGATCACTCTCCTTCTGGACAAATAATTAGTTTTTTCCTTAAAGGATACTATTCTGAAATCTTTCAGGATTTAACCATTTTATTAGTTTTCGTCCTTAACCTTCATTCTACAACGTATGGGTCAAATTGTCCCGGATATGACAAAAACGGGCATCCGTTAAAGTGTAGTGGTGGGAAGGGGTTGAGATCTTGAGTAGCTTTTCATCTAGCATCTTTGCAGTGTGTGGACACAGTTTTACAAGAGTTTCAAAGCTCAGTGGGTCTTGTAACATTTGAATATATTGCCGAGAGAGAAATTCCTTCATCTCTCATTTCCACAAGAGGAGTGCCATTAGGAGCTTCACGGTTCCTCAATGAACCTGACAAGATGTTGGTGTCGTACCACCCGAGGAATTGTGAACTCGGACACAACAAAACCTCATATTGTGGTGTCTTATAGCCTCACAAAAGGTGGGGTAGTTAATGCCTACGTTCTGCATCGGCTGAATAAACATCAGTGACTGGAAGCAGATCAGACTTTTTGAAATCATTGGCGGTGCCCTTCATGAAGCTTAGGGTAGGCAATCTGAGACTACCCAGAAGACTGTGCACTCGTGAAAAAAATTAAATAATTGTAGACTGATGATAATCTTACCAAGACTAAATGTTATCTATTGTGTAATTATTACTAAGTCCTTTGTTTATAGTTGTAACTAAATAATTATTTTATGTTAGAGGGGGTGACGAAATGACGAATTACAGATTTCTGCTTGTAAAGTAACAAAAAATAATTTTAAACTTTATTATTGTAATTAGCCTACAATTTATTGAATGTAAAAACGACCAGATGAACATTACAAACATTGGACTTGAGTGACAATGACAAAAAACACAAAAACCTTGGAACAAAAATATTTAAATAAAATTAAGTCATATACAAAATACTACTACTTTGTAGAGTCTTAACTCATTCCAGGAATTCATCATTATTATTTCTTCAATGATATTTTCACGCATACCAGTAATTTTTAACCTGGTTAAAATTGCACTCATCCATTTTTTAATTTTAATATATTAGTTGGTAATCCAGACGGAGAGACACTATTAAGAAACTCTTCGGATAATGGACTGCATTATCAGTGCTTGCAACTAAAGGTCCATCATATTGTTACAAACAATATCAAAAACCAAAGGATCGACACTTTGATTTGATAATAGTTTTTATTCGGCAATAAACAATTTTATCGATTTTATCTGGTTGGATTTTAATATCTAACCTATAAAGGTAATAATAGTAGGACAAACCTCGTTTCTATTTCTTAATTTTGTACATTTAAATCATTATTGTGGTAAATTTTACTGTTGTAAATCTTCCTAGAACTATGAAGATGGTGTAGTTTAAATTTGGTTAAGATATGTTTATTAGTTTTACTAGCTAACTAGAATGTAGCTTGTCACATATTCGATTTTTAAACTTCACTTGAACCCACATGTCAAACCAAATAATTATAGTTTTTTTATACCTCTATTGAATGGCGCACGGTCAATGTTAAAACTTCGCTTTTTATTATTGCTTAACCTTCTTTGAACTATAAAGATGATGTAGTTAAAATTTAGTACAGATTGGTTGGGTAGTTTTTGGTGGTTAGTAATCACAAACGGAAAATAGCTTGTCGTTTTATATAATAGTATAGATTAGTTTTGGTTGTTAAGGTTACTATTTTGAAATCTTTCAGGATTTAATGAGTATCAGATAGCGGAAGGATATTAGGTATACTATTGCTAACCGTTGCATGAATTGATAGTTATTCGTAACGATTTACCATATTTAACAAAAAAGAGAGGTTTTCACTATACAACTGTGGAAGCAGAAATGAACTCTTGAACAGCATTGACTTGAGGGCTTGAGCGTCTTAATTAATTAAGCCTTTCGGTCAACTGGCTAATTGGAGTCGGGCATTCCAATACAAGATGACAAATAGTTAGCGTCACTGTTAAGTAGGACATTTCAATACAAGATGACAAATAGTTAGTGTCACTGTCAAGTAGGACATTCCAATACAAGATGACAAATAGTTAGCGTCACTGTTAAGTAGGACATTTGAATACAAGATGACAAAGAGTCATCGTCACTGTTAAGTAGGACATTTCAATACAAGATGACAAATAGTTAGCGTCACTGTTAAGTAGGACATTTCAATACAAGATGACAAATAGTTAGCGTCACTGTTAAGTAGGACATTTCAATACAAGATGACAAATAGTTAGTGTCACTGTCAAGTAGGACATTTCAATACAAGATGACAAATAGTTAGCGTCACTGTCAAGTAGGCCATTTCAATACAAGATGACAAATAGCGTCACTGTTAATTAGGACATTTCAATACAAGATGACAAATAGTTAGCGTCACTGTCAAGTAGGCCATTTCAATACAAGATGACAAATAGTTAGCGTCACTGTTAAGCAGGACATTTGAATACAAGATGACAAATAGTTAGCGTCACTGTCAAGTAGGACATTTCAATACAAGATGACAAATAGCGTCACTGTTAATTAGGACATTTCAATACAAGATGACAAATAGTTAGCGTCACTGTCAAGTAGGACATTTCAATACAAGATGACAAATAGCGTCACTGTCAAGTAGGACATTTCAATACAAGATGACAAATAGATGCTGTTGTTTCATCGTTGTTTTGAATGCATACATGGGCCGACCACTTCGACCACCTTCCAAGATGACCACCGCCCGTACCATCTTGAAGATTGTTTCCATCAAAGCCATCTAGATCATCAACATCTTGTTTCAACACCATTTATACATTATATTATAACAACAAGACAGAAATACGGAAATCCCTTCTACCTTTACCTTTACCTGACAATACCACCAGTTTTGTAAATAATTACCCTTACCTTTCTTCAAACATTGCCCAGTTGAGTTGTGACTACTAGAATTTAGTAGTGGATTATGCTAGTTATATGGTAATTTAGTAGGAGATACCAATAGCATAATCCATCAGTAACATTATTAGTAGTTTCATACTCCTCTATACTTTGTAATTATATGTAGTTAAATATTCCAACACATGTTTCTAAATATTTATATTGTAGCTAACTTTATGTTTTGAAATAATTTATATAAATTATATAATTTTATTGTAACCTGTTTTTTCACTGTAGGGTATAATTATGAGAACAATATAGTCTCGAAACGTCGCCAAAATAGTTGTTTTATTTATTGACTGAACCTTAAGAACCTTATTAAACATCTAATAGTAAAAGTCAGAAATATATAAATATATATATATATATATGTTCCTACTATTCTATATTTTCTTTTTTCTACCAGTATTGTTGACGTCATTACCTCTATGACCACATTCTTTGCCAATCAACATCCAAGATCATTTTCACATATACATAATTAAGAGTTTTAGTTAAATTTATAATATTCTTCTTACAATTATATTTTATATTAGTAATGCTTTTAATTATTAACTAATGTATTAAAATAATTATCAATTATTGATGAAACCAAGTCTCTTGAATCTCGATCTTCTGAGCCCTGGGTCTGGAATGACGGACCATTAAAAACTGGGAAGTTTATCAAGAACTGCCTGGAACCTTCCAGAAGTCATTAGACCGTCAGAACTTTAATTGGTCAAATCTTAGCTGGAAGGGATCCAATGTTCTGACAAGCTCCGGATTTTCCTCCAGGAATGAAATAGACTACGTCAGAGGTTGGTTGCGGTTCTCCAATGATTGGATTACCATCATTGGATATCTATTAAAATCAAGAAACGATTAATGGTTTGATTATCACGATTGGACATCTATTAAAGTCAAGACCAATTTAATTAATAGCTCTAAGTGGATGAAGATTCTCTGTCGAAAATAATCCAGACATCTCTCTATTAGTGGAGAGATATTACCCTATATGACGTGGGGCTGTCTGGGAATAACCGTGATATGTAGTAAGACTAGAATGGTGCTGCCACCTAGTGACTAACAACACGATTCATGAATGAAAACATTTCTCGTCCGAACGTGTGCTGTCTCGAACCGTTTTGTGGAAACATTCAGTGCAGTCTAAGTTACGCGTTTGTTTTCCTACCTTTTAGTGTTATTTGCATCTTAGATTTTAACTTTTTTGGGCCCACGACTTCCTGTCCAACAGTATCCTTCAATGATATTCCACTAATCCCTGTTGAACAGATCCGCTACCTAGGACTCCACTTAGATAAACGTCTTACGAACCCACATACAAGAAAAAGAAAAAAAAGACAAGAAACTGCCCGTCGTTACAGATTACTTCAACATTTATTAGACAAACGTTTAAAGCTCCCAATTAATTAAAAAAACTAATGTACATGACTGTGATATAGACCTATCTGTACGTACGGAGTTGAGCTTCGGGGCTCCACTAAACCATCCAATTCATCTCCTATCCGATCCTTACAATCCAAAATCCTTCGAAAAATCCTTAATAAATAAACTTACCCATAAAGATCTTAATGTTCCATATGTTGGTGATTAAGCCCAAACCAGATATCTATCCTTTCATAGTAAGCTCCATAACCACTCAAATCCCCTAATTTCTCAACTCGCCTCCACACCATTCCTGAAATCCTCTGAGGCATCTGAAAAGAAAATCCCAGAGACTTGAGTAGAATTTTTATCAAGTGCTACTGATGAGTGGTTCTTTTCAAGTTGTGTCACGTTATTGTAATAGTTAACAGCATATTTACTTGATGTATAAATTCTGTACAGTTGTAAATTTCAATAAATTGTTATTGAAAAAAAAAACTTTCTTGGGGTTTTCAAACCTTTCTTCACCATGTCAAATCGGCTAATATGACGCAGAGCCAGTGGGGTAATATGGCGCGCGTTACATATTGTACCTCACGCGTTTAAATGGTAAGAAATAGAAATTAAAATTTTTCAACTATCTTCCGAAAGTCTAGTCGAGACTGTACGGACGATCCGCATTTTTTATGGTGAATTTACAAAAAAACAAAACATTACTATTGATTTCCTAACAGGGCGTTTCGCTCTGCGTCATATTGTTCGCACTTTGGGGTAACATGGCGCAAAGAGGTACTCTCAGAAAATGTCAGTTTTTGGAAATACTATTAGTCTGGAATACATATTTCTCAGATAAGAACTCAGATATGAGATATTCAAGCAACTTTGGTGTGTTTTGGAGTAAGTAATTGAAAACGTTATTACCGTAATATTTGCAGTTTCAGCAATATTTATACTTTAACACCGATATAAATAAATTAAGAATTATCGCTCATTTGTGCCTAGCAAGTAAGAGGATTGTGACAATAAAAATAAATGCTGCATATAGAACATTCGACGGTAATAATCAACGTAATTTCTATACTTTAGAAGCTAAAGACGAGGTTATGCATTTTTTTCTGAACTGTTCAGCATTTGATACCCAAAGAGCAAAATTCTTGAAACACTTCATTTCATCTACAACCAATAGCATATCAATGGAAAATATATTTACAATTAAAAATATCCAACAGCTTAATAATCTCTCTCTCTCTCTCTCTCTCTCTATATATATATATATATATATATATATATATATATATATATATATATATATATATATATATATATATGTGGATAAATTTCTTGACTGTTACTATTAAATGTTTAGTAAGGTTCTTGAGGTTCAGTCAATAAATAAAAACAACTATTTTGGCGACGCACATAGGGGTATTCTACAAATCTAGGCGGCCAAAATTATTTAATCCCAGTTTACAGTCGAAAATAGGTATATATACTAATGATATTAAGCTAAGAAAAAAATTTTCAGACTTTTAATGAAAAAAAAAAGTTTTTTCAATATACTTAAAAATTCTTTCCTGGAAAATTTTCATGTAAAATTTTGACTGTGTAGCTTAAAATGTTTTGGCAGCAGTGATTACCCTATGAATAAGAATTTTATGGATCTTAAGTGGATAAAGATCAGTGGATAAAGACTTGTTTATAATTTTGATATTTAACGTCTGTCCTCAAACGCTTGTAAATGGCCTTGTGGCTACTTGATTTTACTTCAATGATAACTTTAACTTGGTACAGCAAATATAAATCAACACCTCAGGTATATGCATCTGATCTAATATTAATTGCTTTGTCTGTATCTCTTCATTGCTACCACATTTTTTCATGAAGCAAGTATGGAATGTGCTTTTGAACATACAAATCCTGGCGTGCAAATATAGATAAACCAAAAGAAAGAGCATCGGCATCAACATAGTTTTTATTTTTTTATCAAATCATTGAATTCGTTACACCACAAACGTAGGATCTCATGGTTGATGTTAATGTGACGGCATTACACTCATTTGCGTCAGTCAGAGTAAGTGACACGATATGTTTCACAATATAAAAAATTTTTTTTCAGTGTGAATAAAGTGCTTTTTAATGAATTTAATAAATTAAAGTAAGTATTTCAAATGTTTTTAGCAACCAATCGTCTTTTTTAAAGGATTTTTTTTTTTGCATTTTATCAGCTTTCGGTCTCTGATTAAATTTAGATTTTAAACAGGAAATTGGTACTGCGTGTCCTTTAACTGATCACTAAAATAGTTCCCAATAGTTAAAAAATGTCTTAATTTTATAAAATATTAGTTCAAAATTGGGATGTTTTGCTCCTGAATTTTATCGTTCAGTGATTTTCGGGACAGTCTTCTTACTCCTGAACTAATGGATATATCCAAAATATATTGAAGATCCCGTTAAAAGAATTTTAATATTTAGTTTAATATTTTGTAATTTTCTCATCGTCATTTAACTGAAGCGGCTACACTTAGAAAGTAGAAAGAGATCAGTTGGCCTGACGGGATAGGGCAGTTTCGACTAATCGTACGACTTAGGTTTTGAAGGGAAGGGAGGGACAAAGGTTATATAATGTCGTCTGTTTATGTAACTTTATAAATAGCTTGGTTTTATTAACCTTCAGTGGATTTTATAAAATCGACTTTTGGCCGCCTAAATTAGGCAAATACCCCTCCCTATGTGCGACGTTTCGAGACTATATTGTTCTTATAATCGTGCCCTGCAGTGAAAAAACAGGTTACAATAAAATTATATAAGTTACACAAGTTATTTCGAAACCTTAAGTTAGCTACAGTACAAGTATACAACACGTAATATCCCATACGTCGCTGATTTGGCACGAACCAGATACCTCTCCTTTCATAATAAACTCACTGCTCATCCAAATCCACTTGTTGCACAACTTGCTTCCCATTCCATTCCTGGCAATCCTCCGAGGCGTCTGAAAAGAAGATGGCCTCGTGATCTTCTTTTGTAAATATTCATTAGAGTACTACCAATGGGTAGTTCCTCTGCAAATTGTATTCATGTCATTATATCTCATATATACCGCATATTTACTAGATGTGTTTTGTAATACAGTTGTAAATTTCTATTAATAAAAGAATAAAAAAAAAAAAATTTTTTTTAATAAACAGTAATTTTTCATTCTTTCAAGTAATTGAAGAAGTTTTGTTGCTATGACCATTCTCCCTTAGGTGCCTCATACTGATAATTAATAAATGTGGTTTAGAGTAGACGTCACTATTTAGATAATTTTACAAATGTAAAGAGATTGTAGAAATTTTAGAAAGAAAGAACATGAATAAGGAAGGATTTTGGTAAAGAAGAGGGTTTACATTTCGGTTGTTTGTGATTTGTTATTCAAAGAGTTTGGAACCAACTCAATATAATAAGAATATATCATTTTTTTTTTTTTTATCTGGAGGAAATAGAAAAGAATTTAAAAGATCCTTGAGGAATATGTCGTTTGTAAGATGTATTGTCGTCGAGAAGCAGATAATAACCAAAAAAAAAAAATGTATGTCTCTGATCTATGTTTATCATGTCTCATGATACACCCCCAGTCCCCAGGATTATCTCAGATGAAGGATAAAAGCAAAGGTACATGCTATATCTTTTTCGAATAATTATATATTTACAATAGCATGTACAATCATTTTTCGGTTACTCCTGCTTCTCCCACTTTTCCCTCCACACCTTGCACAGGTTGAATTGCAATGGACGAAGTTGAAGTCGTAGCACTCTTGTACTTAGCCAAAAAATCAAAAAATAAATGTAAGCAGTGGGTTCACGGAATCAATAAATGCTGTGAAGAAAAAGGTGCCTATAATAATATATGATATATAAAGAGCTAATAGATGAAACCACAAAGTTTTATAATTATTTTCGAATGATGCCATCAACATTTGAGCAACTCCTATTATTATCAAAAAACCGTATTCATTTTTAAAAATTAAATTATTAAAATCTTAAAATTATTAAATTAAAACTAAACTATTTAATTATCAATTAAAACTTTTAATAGCCGAGAAGCCGATTCCAAAAGTATCGTGGCGGCTGACGGGGAAAGGCTACTCGTTTTGAGTATCGGATACGCGAGTTATAAGATTATAAATATTACTCATAATATTAATATAATCTTTAACATTACTTTTATTATTGAGAAACCCTTTTAGCACCTGACTAAGATAAAGTATCCTTTTGACCTTCCAAGGGTAAAATATAAATTACATCTTGAACAACACATGTCATAAACAATCATAAAGTAAACTGCCTTGGCTCAAAGATCCCCAGCCTCTCTTATTATACCATATAACAAACACCCTGTATATATCACTGTGACATGAGACAATTGACACCTACGCCGGACTACCCTTTCTCACGTTCCCTTTAGTAAACATTTAGCCAGACACTTTCACCCTATTTCCTCGATCCTATCCCCACTCCAAACCTTTAGGTTTAACTAGCTGGAAGTTTTCAGAGGAAGACACTCTACATTTGACTTGTAACCAATATACTAGAAGTCTTGTATGTAACTATCATTAAATAAAGTATTTCTTTTCTTAGTCTTCACTATTTATGTTCGTTATCTCGCATCTGCTGCTGCAATCGCATTCTGAAGAGGCATAGCCTTTTAACAATGATTCCTTTGTTCTATTAGTGGCTTGGGTACTTGTATCGGCTGCTCGGTATCGCAGTGTGAAAGGGGCCTAACTGGTGAGGTAGTTATTACCTGCAAACACCAAATCAATACAAGAACCACTACCTCTTGAACTGGAATTATTGCTATTCATGAGTCACTAGAATTATATTAATGAGAATTATAAAAATAATAATATTAATATTAATTTACATTAGACTCTAGTCTGACCTTGAAGGAGGAAATGTTATCTATTATATATTTGTCAAATACCACTCACTCATTTAACACGAAATCTCAAAAACCAACGAACGGATTGGAATGAAATTTCGTATGTGGCTTCCTCTAGGGCCGTTGGTGCTCGCTAAGAAAGGATTTAAAAAAAATCGGTCTGGATCGCGTGTAATTCGCGAAAAACGCGATTTCTCACGCATAGGAAATTCTTTGAATTAACATTACTGATCTTAATGAAACTTAGTAAGTTGCTTCTTATTAGATGTTGGATGAACGATAACAATTATTTTCTAAGTAGTTTGCCCTGTATCGGTACTACAAAGGGGTAAAATAAAAGTACTCATTTGATTTTATTGGGCAAATAATAATAGATTTATTGTCATATGGTATATGGTGATAAGCTTAACTAAAACATAGGTTAGATGCTTAAACCGCACTCTTTGACCACAAATTAAGTTCTTTATTGTAGTAAACAAACAAAAATACGATACTGGCACGTGGAAAGCTTATTATATGGTACTTTCTGTAAACTCATGTTGGCTGCAGAGTGTACCCTTACCAGTTTGAGTTTCGGGACTATTAGCCTGCTGTGGAAAAGAAGTTGAGGAGGTTAAAAGACTTATGTTCTCTTGTGATGACACGGAAGGCCACTTGGATGTACCCACCAACCTTATTTCACCAGTAGCTTCTTCCCCAACTACTCTTCCTTTAGCTTGATAAGATAAAGATAATTGTTCTGTACCTGGCGCTTCTCAAATCGGCTTTTCTCAACCAGGCCCGTGATGTATTCCTCGAAACTGAACAAGTTGTACCTAGCCTATATGAATTTAATTCCTTGAACCAACAATCTACCTATGTTCTCAGTTCAGATGAGAATAACGCAGGAAATGATTCAGAGATTTAGTTCACAACAAACAACTAAGGAAATCGGCTTCAAAAATATAGTCAAGCACGTGTAGAGGTTGACCGGGAAGTTGTTAAAAAATACAGGAAAAATTATCCTGGAAAAACATTAGCAGAAAAGCGGTTAACAAACATAAAGAGAACCAACCCGAAGTTAAAAGAACTGTTGTACACACGTATACTGAGGATCACCCAAATATACATAGAGGGGCTTTAGTACATAGAAGTATAACAAAACCCATCCTGAAATCCATAGAAAGTCTTCAAAAAAATACTCAGAAAATAATCCTCATATTAAACGTGTAGCTGTAACAAAACATGATGAAAGACGTTCAATGGAAAGGTTGCAGTCATGGACAGTGAATTATTATTCAGGTTACAAGTATTATCCAACAACTGAATATCCAAAAGATTAAACAGTCGATATAGGACAACGATCAACTTGCAATGGGTGTTATGATGTAAAACGGAAGGACGAGAGCCCGGTCATGTGCTGCAGTCCAACTTCCTCCATTTCAAGAATATGCTGAACTCTTGCACAACCTCCTTACTTACGAACATCCTGAGGCTGAGCATTTTCTAAATAATATTTGGAAATAGAACGGTTGTTTCCAAATGACGTCGTTTGGAGCAAAAGAGATAAAAGAGGGACATTTCATGCCAACATTTAAGGTGCAGGGACATGTATAACACAGAAAAGGACTTCAGAGCTTCTGTTGAGTCTGTTCCCAAAGATCTACAAGATTTCCAGGTAGTTATCAGTGCTGACAAAAAGCCTTCAAATACTCTCTGAGAATGTTACAATACTCCTACCACTAATGAAGTTACCTACTTGACTATTGGCCAGGTGTTTGAAAAGGGAGACATTATTCTCGACTGATAAGAATGAGTTCTATCGAGCGTATGATTCTCTTCAGTATCATCTCATTCTCTGCCATGGAGAAGATGGGTACAGTATTAACATCCCTCTGTGTGACCCAAACACAAATACACCACTTAAGAAAACTGTCTGCAGCTGATTTTTACGCCTATATGTTGATGGAGCGAGAAGGCGAAAAACCTTATCTATTTTACTTTCGTAATCTCATCAACCAATTTTTGCTTGATATGTAAGCAAAAAAAGAAACAGAAACACTAAACTTTATTCGAAAGAAAGAAAAAATGAGAAGTGGGGTCTATATTCACTTGAAGGATGCTATAAGAGAAGCCGATGGTCTGGTATCAGAGCAGGGTAAGATGGTAATGCTGCCATCAAGCTTCACTGCAGGACTATCAAAATAATATAAAATTAACTTTTGCAAATTGCCAAATTTACTTACTGAAATTATTCTAAGGATGGAATTCTTTAGGTTTATTTTTGTAATAATAATTATCAACGTTAAGATTAACTTTTGCTAATTAACGTTTTCCTTAATTCTAATGATATTAAACCGTAGCGGAGCATGGGCACTTTCAGCTAGTATTAGAAATATTAATATTAATTAATATATTAATTTTTTATTAATGAGTAACAATAAAATAATTGTTATGAAAGTTAACGGACGGAATCTTGAAACTGGGTTAGTCCCCGTAAAAACACGTATCATGTTCGCAGCCATTGTTATAGGATGGATACCAAATTTGACACAAAAAGAATATTTAAAATGACGTTTATTTCATAAAAATAAAACCACAGTATATCGATATATTGAGTCAACAAATCGTGAATAGGGAGAAATAGGGAGAAAATAGGGAGGAGATAGGGAGAAAATACATTTTTCCTACGATGCCCATTCCTAATTATTATGCAACAGAAGTGTGAGTATATAAAGCAATGAACTGACAGCTTATGTGCAGTTACAATAAATAGATGAGGAGGTGCACATTAATTTGTAAAATTAAAAAAATATATATATTTTATAAAATAAACATAGATCTATTTTCTAACTTTGTTGTTATAACATCTTATTTCTTAAGATTTTATAGAAAAAAATCTTTTTTCTATAAAAATAAACAATTTCAACAAAAAACGCCGTGAATGACAAAAGTACACCGCAAGCAAAGAGGAAAAACGGACCCGCCAAAGCGTCGATGTCGACAGCCTTCCAATTAGTCGCATCATGATGCTTCCAAAGAGGTACCGTGAAGTCTTCCACAAGTTTTTCGCTTATACCAGCGGCGATAAGAAGTTGTACCATCTTGTCCACTCTCTCGAATAGGAAATGGTTCCGTCGCATCATGATACCAGTCGGTACACGGAGCAACTTCACAGGGGTCTGATATATAGATAGTTTCTTCTGGACGATGAGATGATCGATATAAACATCGTTATCTACAATCGATAGGTTCCTGTACCGTACCATCTTAGAGAATATTTCATCGTAGTCATTTACAACGATGTAGTTGGAAACAGCTTTTCTGATTCTAGGTTCGTTTATATTAGTCATTGGTGCGACTAAATATCTGAACATAGCGGTAGTAAGGTTTCTCTTCACGATGTCGTCCAAGTTTGTGACTTTGGGTTCCATCTTGCCTCCTGTTATGAGGCCGGTCAAGGAGGCAGTGTATGCCAAGTTGAGGTGGATAGTGAAGAACAGCCATAACGAGAATATGAACCGGAAGTGAAAAGTTTTAGGCATAAAACCTGTAGAATTCCCGAAAGCAATGCTCCAAAGTGTGAAGAAAGTCTTTTCGAATTCTAAAAAATAGTGCTCTATTCTGCTCAATTTCGCGAATAAGTAAAAGAAAAATGGCGTAAGTACAGCAGTGATCACTCCTGATATCCAAAGCTTTAGAGAGAAAGCTAGGTATACGAATTTCCATTTTTCTATCGGCAATGGGTTCGGGAAGTACCACATGAGGTTGGCGTACACGTAAGGTGACTCTATTGTACTCACTGGGTAGTGCATGAGGTTGTTTGAAACGCCTGATACTGTTGCCCATGACAACCCTTCCCTCAGGTCGTTCAGCGATCCACGTACTTTATCACCTTCCATCCAAAGCCAGCCGCTGATCCCATCGTAATATATGATCCTAAGGCTGGCGTTGATTTTCGATGTTATCATATCAAGCATTCTGTAATCTATTCCGTCATATGTCCCGTCTCTTAATAAAAACATGGACGGTGGGTAGCGAACTGTCGAAACAGGGAAATCGCAACCTTTGAATGTAACCGGAACTTTATCGGGATATAAGTTCACTTGAGTAAAACTTGTGTTCCATCGAGCAATAAGTGAAAGTTGAATATCTTGAGGACAACTTTGACCATCTCGTCCAAAAGGAAAAATAGTAAAAATACTTGTGACGTTCTTCTCTAGTCCTACCAGGACGACATCTATGTCACCGAATCGAAACATCATTTTAAGCGCTTCCAATGCCTCGATCCTTGATACTTCTCCATCGACTACAACAACAAACCTAGTATAAGGGCTATCACCATCTCGATACAGAGTATTCCAAGGATGATACATGATTTCTTTCAATTGTGAAGTGTAGTTGACATTTCGAATCGCAACAACATACGAACATTTAATAAAGTTGACTACAACATAACTACCTGATTTAACGAACGATACTGCCGGCTTGACGGAAGGTAGAATTGGTGCCCAATGTTTGTACAGCCTCAATAGGAGCTTGGTGGTTATGTCTGGAGGATGGCGAAGGTGGTAGAAGAAGCACAAGCACTTCCCGTGGAAGTTTCTCACTGCTAGTGTTTCCACTGCCTCAAGGATATCTTGCCTATTGGAATAAGACACGTCGACAATAGCGCACTCTACAAATGTGATTATTATAAGAAGGACTAAGCACCTCATTGCTCAGATTGGTACCAAGGAAGTGAGTTTTATCTGATATCTATAATCGTTTTGTTTTATATACAGCATTCATAAATTCAAAAGCCTCCTAGATTGGAAGATAAGGTTATTTTGTTTCGAGGTAACGGAAAGGAATCCTGCTTCATTATATATGAGCAATGATAGTCATCTCGTAAAACAATATTTAGTCACTTTTTGCACCTTGCCTTTCCCATTATAAATATTTTATGTCCAAGTTTCAAAAGCTGTTAAATAAATAAATTATCAATATCCTAACCGAAATGATAAATAAAAATATTAAATAACTTAATTTATTAAACATTTAGTCCAGCCAATGAGTGCTGAAAAAATTTAATTCTCTCATAGAATGTAGTATATGTGCACTTTTATGATCATGATAGAAATCATAAAAGAGAGGGAAACTGGAGAGGGTGTGAGCGAAATAGAAAATACTCAAAGTTCAATTAAAAAAATATTTATAGGGCAAAAGAATTGCTAATGAGTATGAGATCAACTAGCCGATTGAAAGATCTTAGTTAACACAAATATAATTAAACATTTAAAAATAAAACATGAATGATACAAATTAAACTGGTGAGACATTATAATATTTATTTAAACCTTGAAATCGAATATTAGATTAGTATAATGAATATTATATTTCATTAAAATAAATAGTGAAAATATATATAAAAATGCTTTCTTTTTTTTTTATCTATTTCACTTACAGTTGTTTCTATTGTTCCCTCATTTTCAGTGTAAGGAAAATATAAATGAGGGAAATAGAATTTTGAGTTTGATTTAAGATTAAAAATACCACTTGCATTTCAAAACAAAAAATATATATATATATATAGTTTAGTTTAAAAAACTGAAAAAAAACACGCTTTAATAGCGAACCGAACTAAACCCATCTTAGACAAAATCTAATGATCAACAACGATTAGAATATAATGTTTTTTGTTTGGATTAGCCATCTTTGTGCTATAGACTGCTATAAATATGACCAAAACTAACTTTGGCTAACTTTGTTCCGTGGAATATTTTAGAGTGGAATATTATTAACCCGCCGATCTGCTACACCTTTAGTCGCTAGGTCAGCATTTGTCTCACTTCTGGGATTTTCATGAGAAATGCAGTTTTATGTTACCAAATATGTAGTTATAAATGTCATCAAAATGTATCAATTATTGTTGTATCGAGTATCAGGATTAAAAATATATTTTTTTAAAGATTTATTGTAAAACAAAAAAAAAATAAATATTTTACTATTTACATAATTATTTTCATCATCTAGATCATTTTTTTCTATTGGTATACAATTATTACAAGTATATCTAGTATGTTAATTGTGAATTGGTACATTGCACTTTTTAAAATTTTTTTTTTGTTTTTGTTTTTTATATTTCTTGGGTACCAGATCTGTTTTGTATTGCCACGATCAAGAATCGGGAATAGTAAAAATTTCAGATTCCTAGTAAATGATTGAAAAATAATATAAATGCAATTCACGACAATTTATCAACTAATTACATACAATTTATCTTCTCAACTGGCTTTTTATCCAACGATTCAAGAATTTTAGATCCAAATAATCACTAATCAATCGAAAGAAATTAGAAAACTCGCTCAGTAAAATGTCACGAATCAACTGAACGAGAGATAATTTTTTACTGAAGAGTGGGGATATGGCAATTTTCAGTACAAATCTTCCAATATCCTGGCCACCTGCATCCGTTTTACTTAGAAACCGAATATTCTTATTCGCAAATGTCCTAAATTCTGCTATATCGAGATTCAGCAATGAAAGTTCAATTCTGACGAACTTATTAAATATTTTTTAGATGGGTGAGGGAAATGCTCACCTAGCGACCAACGCCGGGTTAAGGACAAAAACTAAAAGGAAAACAATGGCGGAATATCCTTGGATAACTTAAAAACTGTTAAATCCTGGAATATTTCAACATATTATCCTTAAGAACGAAAACTCCCAACGCTATAACTTGGCCAAAAATGGTTCGATTTAATTCTTTTTTTTTTTTTATTCATTCCGTAGGTACTAGTTTCAGCTACAATTTACTATAAGATATTCTTCGAAATACCGTTGGCTGTCTTGTTATAGGTAAAAAACCGACAATAACCGCCATTTTGGGCGGTTTTTTGGTATGAAACCGATACTGCCGTGGAAGCAAACTTCAGATTCGGATTCAGCACCCCAAAAAACATTAAGATCCGTTGAGAAAAAATGTTTAGGAGTTTTTTCGTGAAAACGGCCTTCTGGGATCTTATCATGCTTTCTGCCGCCATCTTGAACGTTTTTGAAAACGGCAGCGGTAGTTTTTTGGTTTCAGATAAACATTGATTTTTTGGGAGCCCTATCATGACATGTTTAGTGTCGTCGGCTTCTAGACTTTAAGATTTTTTTTTTTTCATTTATTGATATTTACAACTGTGGAAAATAATATACATCAAGTAAATGTGTTGACAACTCTAAAGCGATTAAAATTCCTTGATGAAGCATCAACATTTTTACTTCTATGAGATGAGAGTTTTACTTCATTCATTTCTAAAATAACTATTATCGAATGAAACTAAGGATAATATATTATCATCTAGCTAAAAACGTGTCCTTATTGTTATGGCTTCTTTTAAGTATTATTACAATTAATAATTATTCTAGAACTACTCATGCTGGTGGCTAGAAGTAAACAAGGAGAAAACGCTATATATTTTGCCCTTAATAGCCAAAGCGAATTTCTTTCCAAAGATTCATAGATTATAATACCTGAGGCTAAATAATAATACCTGAGGCTAAATAATAATACCTGAGGCTAAATTATAATACCTGAGGCTAGATTATAATACCTGAGGCTAAATTATAATACGTGATGCTAAATTTCAATTAAATATTTTGGAAGCTGGGTGAGTGATGTAGGAATGACAGGCAAGGACAAAGAAGCATCCATAGTAGTGAAATAATAATTAGAATTTTAAATTCTGTACTATGGACCAAGTTTACAAAATTTCAATTTATAGTAAAAAAGCGTGGTGTGCAAAACATTTATGGTATGTTACCGAGGGGCCTACACCATTGAGATATTACAATTATTATTTTTATAACTCTAATTTTATAAATTGTTAGCGATCAAATTTTTGTAACATTTAATATAAAGCACCCCACAAAATATAAATTGAATTATTTTTTTAAAAACTTATATTTTACTTTTATTTCATTCCAAATTAATATTCCATTTCATTGCCTGGCTTTCTATTGCTATAGCACTCACTATTCATGAAACAAAAATTATTTTATATCAATATAAATATATCAAGTTCTTTCATTTAAATTCAATCAATTATATTTCATTAGTAAGATTTTTTTTTATCAGTAATGAAGAACGAAATTAACCAATGTCCCGTGAATGGTATAAAGTTAACCTGCAAATTTATCTAAATATTTTTTATTCTGATAATTTTAGTCATGGCATAGGAACAAAGTTGTGGAATGATTGAATATATTTCTCTATATGTTTAAAAATATATATCTAAAGGTGCGTCGTACCAAGCGCGGGAAGGACTTAATTTCATATTTCTGTTAAAATTTTATTTTATTTTTGCAATATCAGTTTTAGACTGTTTATTTTCTTAAACTAAGTTTACGCGATTTGCGGCGAAACGGTGCCCCGGATAAAAAAAATTCACCAGTATAAAATCGATTCAAATTTTGATTTTCTATCGAAATCCGTTGGTGATTTTTTTTTCTATCGGGCACCTGTTTGGTGAGAACAGGTCGACTTGGAAGGTTTCCCCCAAAATTTTATTCTTGCAATACTAGTTTTAGTTATATTAGGAGCTAAAACCTCCTTGATGAATTTTTAATTAAATTTTTGTTTTTCAATAACAGTAAGTTTTCATTCAATACCAGTTTTAGGAGAAAGTTGGAGAACAGACTATCACCTGAAAAGAAACTTTATTTGATGGAGTTAACACCCTGAGAGTTTCATTTCAAAAACTGTGAAAAAAAAAGGGGGTGGCCATCGAATATTGAACACCCTGTGTGTATATATATATATATATATATATATATATATATATATATATATATATATATATATATATATATATTTTGTTTTATTGATATCTATATATTTACATACGTTTCCTAAGTTTTTGAGGGTGCTGAAATGAAATTCTAGGGCTAAAAAAATTTTCTATCACATTTTACGGTGTAAAAGCTAAAATTTTTAAAGTGAAGTACGCCCAATATATTGTTATTATATATTGTTAGATTCGAATTCAGCATTTATAAAAACTCTTAAATACGAAATTTCATCCCAAAATAAAAATAAAAATTCGTAAGCTTCAAAATATGCCTTTATTACCTCTATTGCCTCTATAGATTTTTCACATAAAAAGATGTCAATTATTGTGTGAAAAAATTTATAGAGGTAATTTGTTTTAAAATCTTATACTTTTTTTGGAATTTAATTAACCTAAGCCAAAATCTGTGGAGCAGCTGTATTTTTCCTTAAATTCTCAATCAAAACTAAAAATCTTGGTGCAAGAATGATGCCGATATCATTTTTTTAACTCGAGATATAAATTAAATTAGGGTAATGCTATTTTTTTTTCTCGGCTTCAAGGGCCCATTGGTCGAAAAGGCAAAATACATGTCTAATATCTTTTGACCAGGACCTTCAAAATCATTGCCAATAAGATCCGTGAGAGACTGAGTGTGTTCTCCCCTTGCAAGTGAGAAAGTTGTGTAATTATTGTGTTGTCATTGGTCCTTGAAACGTGTACAAATTTAACCAGATTGCTGAATATTGGTGAAAATGAAAGATTCCGTTGCATACAGGTCAAGTTAAAAAAAGCGTATTAAAAAGTATAAAACCTAATTATTGCTTTTATACGCAGCATGGAAACGATAATTTCACAACGAATCCAACGATACCAATAAGTCAATATCTCACAAATTTTGACTTATTGCCTTTCTCCT
Source organism: Euschistus heros (assembly GCA_003667255.2). Taxonomy (NCBI): domain Eukaryota; kingdom Metazoa; phylum Arthropoda; class Insecta; order Hemiptera; family Pentatomidae; genus Euschistus; species Euschistus heros. The sequence continues at coordinate 28,695 of RCWM02000738.1, read as the reverse complement.
TGACTAAGCAGTTTAGTACATGTATAAGGGTTTTACTTATAATCTTAATAAGGGTTTTTGAAAAAAAAAAAAGTAAATAAAATATTTTAAATTAATGAAATAATACCTTTTTATGTTAACGCTATCCGGCCACAATTGATCCACAAGGACGCTTTGAAGAGCTGAGATTAAAAGAACCAATTTGACCGGTTTCTAATGCCTTTTTTGGGGGAGGATTACGGGATAAAAAGGCGGGATATGGGTCGAGTAAGTGTTCATTTGCGGTGAATATGAAATTGAGGAATGACTGGTGAAGAGGAAATGAGATATGTAGAGCGAGATGGGAGGGTATGCGGGAAAGTTCTCCAGAGCTGGATATTGAATTCCAGAGGAACTAATAGAACGGCTCCAGGCATTCCCTCATAATGATTTTTATCTCCAGCCTCCCCCCACCAGCTCCAGCTCCCTCCGGTAATGAACTTCTTGGCGGCCTCATATCGTTCTCGGCATTCCTCCGGTAGTCCTCCACCTCCGCCATCTTCCCGAATATAGATCCTTCAGGGGGTATCCTCATCGGCATTGGCATTTCGGCATAGCGATCTGGTTAATATAGTTCTTAATGGATATCCCCGCTGCATTCCCTAGCTATATTGCTCTGGATACCACTGTCAAAGTTCAGGCGCCAAATCTAAAATGCATCAGAAATAATACATTTAGTATAGAAGTTAGTTCGAAATTTTATATTTTATTATGACATATTATATTGCAACTAATTTTTTTTTTTAAATTATAAAATATCAAAGCTCCCAATTAATTACAAAAGACTTATTTACATGACTGTGATTAAACCTATTAGGACGTACGGAGTTGAATTTTAGGGCTCTACTAAATCATCCAATTAATCTCGTATCCAATCCTTACAATCGAAAATTCTTCGAAAAATCCTAAATTCCCCTTTCATTGTCACCAAAAAACTTATCCATAAAGACCTTAATGTTCCATACGTTGCTGATTTAGCCCAAACCAGATACCTATCCTTTTATAGTAAGCTCCGTATATGAGTAGATAATTTTTAATTTTAAAATATGAGTCAGCTTCCACTATTTCATACTGGTGATGCGGCTGAGAGAAGGGCGCTGGGATTACTAGGGGCCTGGCTTGCCCTCCCATAAGTTGGGGGACAGGCTTGGTCTGGGGTTTTCCTGGGATGATTGTGTACATTGTATATATAGTGTGATTGTGCTTATTAATTAATTTATTTTTTTTTTATTTGATTTATTTTTATTTTATTATTTTATTTTTTATTTTTTAATATTATTTTTTTGTCTGCTCCTTTATTATTACTATTGTTTATATTTGTATTTGACGATTTATTTAATTATTTATTTTTTTAGTATTGTTAGAGGATTTTTATTTTCTGATTTTTTTAGATATTAATATCTTTTATAGTTAGAGGATTTTAATTTTTTATTTTAATTTAACTTAATTGTACATATTGTATGAATATATTCCTTGCCATCCATATTATTCATTGCCCTTTAAGAGGCAGCTTGTAATATTTATTCAATAAAACATTTCTTAAAAAAAAATATATATGAGTAGATAATTTTTAATTGTAATATACGAGTAGATAATTTTTAATTTTAATATACGAGTAGATAATTTTTAATTTTAATATATGAGTAGATAATTTTTAATTTTAATATATGAGTAGATAATTTTCAATTTTGATATATGAGTATATTATACAGATGGATAGAGACTATTAAGAAGCTCTTGCGGATAATTGACTGCATTATCAGCGCTTATAAATAAAGGATCGACATTTTGATTCGGTAATAATTTTATTGATTTCATTTGGCTGGATTTTAATTTCTAACAGAAAAGTACTTGACAGTGTGTCAAATCTCGTTTCCTCTACTCGGCATTGTACATTAAAATTTTTATTATTGTAAATTTTATTATTGCTAAATCTTGTTAGAACTATTAAGAAGAGCTGAATTGGGTAGAGATGGGTTCACTAGTTTTAGTATTGGGTGGAGATGGGTTCACTAGTTTTAGCATTGGGTAGAGATGGGCTCACTAGTTTTAGCATTGGGTAGAGATGGGTTCACTAGTTTTAGCATTGTAATCTATAATGCGGAACGGCGCAAACCACACGGTCGATTATTAAACTTCACTGGAATCTTTATGTTGCTCAACATATTTATAAAATATTATAGTAACTGGAACTGGCTAGGGATTGCGCAAGTAGATTAGAAAGATGTGTAAGTTTTTGAAAATTAGAGAGGTATGGATTCCAGGCCAAAAAGTAAATTGAATTCATTATGTAAGGTTTTGTACATTTTATAAATCCCAAAAATTAAATTTTGAAGTTAGTCCAGCCAATAAACATATTGTTAAGTGCATGAAATATGCGATTATTTTTGACTTGATAGCTTCGTTAGAAGTGGTTAGAAGGTAAACATACTAAAAGCCGTTAGCTCACCACCAATCTATTAATATAAGAAATAAAAATGTTGAGAGAAGATAGAGGTTTAAAAATATAGCTCCTAAACGGTAGGTTATAGCAACAAATGTTATATAAGAAAAATACTATAATAATACATATATATATATATATATATATATATATATATATATATATATATATATATGTATGTAAACTTGCTTTATTCATTTTTCTTTACTTTTCGTTCTTAAATGTTGACCCTTTCTGATCATCTAACGAAGCTGATTATTATTTCATTTAATTAAGCACCTCATAGAATATATAATTTCAAAATTTCAAGCTTATTGCACGAACTGTTTAGAAAATGTGAGGTTTTTACCCATTTTGGGCCGTTTTGCCCCACTTTGCGCCGTTGTAAATATGTTCATGATTGAAAATAATAAAAAACAAATGTATAACTAGATAAATTGTTATTTACATTATTATAGTAAAATATAATTATTTGCTTATCTAAAATTGTTGTTTTTATGAACAATTATTATTTTAAAAAAATGTTTGAAGAATGATTTATACATAAAGAATGTAGAAATCCCCAGGCTTTTCCCCCGTCTCATCTACATATCTATCTTCAACATCGGTTTTTGTATCATGACTCAGAATATTTTCTATTTTATATTAACTTAAATCCGAATCACTCTCCTTCAAATTTTGATTTACCTGTTTCCTTTTTCTTTCTCATCTAGCAAAATTAGAGGAATATCTTCCAATATTATAGCTAATCCACATAATGAAAACATTCCGAATAATGTATACTTGGCTCACTAAAATAAACAAATGCAAAAATGCAAAAGAATCATACTTTCATTATGTTAAATCCAGCTGATTGACGTGAAAGGGACAAATGAAAGAAATAGCGGTCGCTTGTTGTACTTTATGCAACACTGAGGACTAAATATTTTTCCTGCAGGAACCTATAATTCCGGGAAGTTCACCGGAAGCGTCCGGGCTAACCTCTTTGGAGTTGCACCACCTTTGAAGCACTGAAGGCCAAACTACTGAGGGAAACTGGACTCTTATGTTCTTTCGGAGAATGACTTCCCTCAGCTGATCACTCAAGAGACCTACCCGTACTACAAAGCTTATGTATACAGGTGGAAGACTGCTACTGGCTCATCCCATTTCAACCTTAAAAGGAGAGGTCCTACTCCTCGAAGGCCACCGAACAACGAAAGCACTGAAGAAGGCGGCGACAAAGTTGGAGCAGCCTAAGATTGGATTTCTCAGTATTATTGTCATATTGTTATTATTATTATATTCATTGTTATTTTGTATAGTTAATATTGTAATTATATATTGGTATTGTGGATAATGTTATATATTTTGTACTATTACATTTTATGTTTTATATTGCAATTACATATACACACGTTTTGATATTTTGGCAATATTAAAAGTTAATATTGCCTAAACCTGTATTGCCTGAAGGCAAGGTAGGGAGAAGAATAAATTTTTAAATAATAGTTCACCGGAAGCGAGAGAGAGAGATAACTAGTCGGGTGTTGTACAAAATACAATGGCGCCTGTTGGAAGGTTAACCAACCTATTGGAAGTAATCTCTGAATTCCTTCTTTGTTGAAACGTGTGAATACAGAATAATGACGCATGAAGTTTTTTAATGAGTTTAGTTTCTGAAAATTGGGGAGTAGGTGGGTACAAGAATTTTTTAAGATAAACACTGGTCCCAAAGAAATTGGAATCCTAAGAGAGCTGGAGAGAGGGAGTGAGAGGTTGGAGAAGAAAGACGGAGCTGCGTGATTTAAATCTAATTTTTGGACGAGTGAAGTGGCAATTACCTAGGAGTGGATCCTTTGCTGCCTCGGGCAGACCTCCAGACCTCCAGACCTCCACCAGCTAATTGTCCCATCTTCACCAACTTCTACTTCAACTTCACTTCTCAGCTCTTCTCTCCTCCGCTACCCGTCACTCTCCGCCCCCCCCCCCTTCGCACTCAACAACTCCCCTTAATTAAATATATTAGAAGGCCTCACGTCAATTAGAAGAGATCTCGGTTCGTCGGTTTCTTGAAAAGTTGTATACATATGAGGAGGTAACTTTCAAAAAGTGTTTGTCACAAAAAATGTTTGAGTTTTTGGTATCACTAGATTTGTTTATCAGAGCCCTACAATATGTGATGTGTATCAGCCATCAAAACAAGCTTTGCCCCATCCTAAATGAGTAAACAAAATCAGGGTATTAAGCAAAGAGTTGCTATGTTGCTCTTGGAGTTTTTACAAAATACTCTGCTACTATATAAATAGAACCCCACAACAGTATAATCCGTTTTAATCACTACCCCTCTTCCTCGAAAATAGCAAAAGTTATACCCATTCCGAAACCAAACAAAAACTTATCAGAATCTGAAAATTATAGGCCAATAAGTCTACTTAATATAATATCTAAAATATTTGAAAAAATATTACTATCAAGGATACAACAACACACAGCCCTTCATAACCTGATTCCAAATGATCAGTTCGGATTTCGAGCACAGCATTCAACCGTTGCACAATTAGCAAGACTGACTGACTACATAACCAAAGGTTTTAACGAAAAGAGACACATAGGTATGCTCCTGCTTGATATTGAAAAAGCATTTGACAAAATTTGGCACTCTGGACTAATTTACAAACTCATTACATACAAATTTCCGCCCTATATAATCCACCTTATAAATTCCTACCTAGACAATAGATCAATATATGTTACAATTAATAATTCTTCCTCATCTACCCATCCAATAACAGCTGGACTTCCTCAAGGTTCATGTCTTTCACCCACACTCTTTAACATTTATCTATCAGATCTCCCCACAACCAGTATCCCATCAATTGAACGATCCCTATTTGCTGATGACACTACCTTATATACTAGTTCATACAGGATTGATGCCATAGCCCACCGTTTATCTTCCGTATTTAAAAAACTTATCAGATACTACAACAAATGGAAAATCAAAATTAACCAAAACAAATCTACAGCAATAATTTTCACAAAACGCAGACCTACAATAGACCACTATATATCCATAGAAGACTACCATATCCCTTGGGCACAATCAGCAACATATCTTGGTGTAGAATTAGACCGATCCCTCACATTTACAGCACATGTAAATAAAAAATGTAACAAAGTAAAAATTATGATCAGTAAAATGTCCCCCTTACTTCAATAAGCACTCTAATTTATCCAATAGAAACAAATTAACACTCTACAAATCTGTAATCAGACTTATGATAACCTATTCATCACCAGTTTGGAGTAATACATGTAATACAAATTACAGAAAACTGGAAGTTATACAAAATATTTGTATGAGAATCATAAATAATTACCCCAAATACACAAGAATTGGCACTATGCTCTCTGATCTCAAGCTGCCCACAGTCAAACAACACATTCAGTCCCAAACAAACTCATTTTTCATATCAACTGCCGTTTCTGAAAACCCATATATCCAAGAATTAGGTAATTACAACAAGAAAACTATAAAAAGATACAAACACAAACGGACAAAACACATATTACTTAAGGACTAAAAAACAAAACAAACTAATTTCTACAAATTACAAAAATATAAATTTAATTCTATAAATTTTTACACCATAAAGTTATAAATAAAAGTTTGATATTGTATTATATCACAAAAGTAGTCTTATTATCATTTGGTTTATATTTTGTAATTATAAGTTGTGTATTATTATCTGTATTACCTGGCTTAGATTATAATTTAACTATTATTTATTATAATTCATAAAATTAACTATAATTGTAAATTGAACTAGTAATTTTTATTTTGTTTGGTGGTTTTTTTTTTTTTTTTTTTTTTAGTTTTTCTACTGTTTTATCAAATTTGCATTATTTACTTTTTTATAGATTCCTCCATATTAATTACTATTTCACATGAGATGAATGTGTATCCAAACATGTACCTGTGTTTTTATTAGCCTAATTTGGCTTTATGCAATTTATTTTCAATAAAAAATAATTAAAAAAATAAAAAAATAAAAAAATAAAATAAAATAGAACTTTATTTATTAATATTTTATATGTTACCTTTATTGGATTCTAAACCAATACGTGCAAACCAAATCAATACTAGTTATCAATATTAGTGGAATTTAGGAAATTGAATAATAATAATCATTATTGGAGATAGTTTATTTAATATAACTATTTTAGATGTTTCAACATCAGGATGAATTTACACTCAAATCTATGTGAGGGTGAGGACACGATTTACAAGATATAATTATTATATTCAAAATACATGGCTACTTATCTTACTTAGTTACGGCCTTAAGAAGGATGCTTAAGTTGCCTTGATCAGGTTCCATCTTCTTCCATCAAGGAAACTTCCTCGATTCCTCTCGGTGTCATATCCTCAGCCGTGTATCTAACGGCCTCTCCTCTCTGTCTCCAAAAGACTCTTCCGCCAAACACTCCGTCGATCAAACTATCTCCAACAAAACTATCTTCCTTCGTTTCTAGGGCCATCAATATATACACCCTTATCCCTTCCCTTTACTTTTATATTTCTTTGTTTAAAAGTTTTCATTTAGTTGTCACAACGTTCTTTGTCTCCTTTAAACTTTTGTAGACGAAATATTTTAGGTCTACAGCGGCGGTAATTCCGAAGGTTTTCCCTAGTTTTGCCAGGTACCAATCCCTTTGAAGGTTTTTATCTCACCTTTATTCTCTTATTATTAATTATTAATGAACATTATTTTGCGTACCCATACTACATTTCAGAGTGTTTTGTGAACTTAGCCTGTTTTTAGTTCAAACCATGCTTTGTCCACTAAGCCAATGGGAACGCTGCAGTATTGACAATAATGACAGCTTTAATCTATTATGTAATTGTAATTTTTATTTTGTGTACTTTTGAGCAAACAGTGACTTTGTAAAATAAAACATAGCCACTTCAAAACGTGTTTTGTCCACTCCGTTCCTTCAAAACGTGTTTTCTCCATATTTTAAATTAAAAATGATAATTTTAGGAATAAAGAATATTTCTGTTCCTTGTTTTAATGTGTTTATTTAGAAGCTATAAGTTTAATTAGGATTTTTTTGTTCCTGAAGGGCTGCATCCTGGGATCCCGAAAATAACGAACTCAAAATGTAATGACTTAGCCCAGCCAATGAGTGCTGAAATGAAGAGCGTAGAGTGCATCAAACATGCGTCAATGTTTGACTTAATAGCTTCGTTAGGAGCAGTTAGAATGTGAGGATACTAAAAGCCGTTAGCTCTACGGGGTGGGTTTATTTATCACTAACTGATAAAAAAAAAAAAATGTTATTTAGCGAAGATAGCCAGACAGTTATTTCTTGCCCCAGATAGTTAGTTATTGACACCCTTACTTAAAAATTTAAAAAAATATATATATTTAACCAAAAAAAAAAATAATAATAATAATAAAATTCCTTTTAAATCCTACAACTTAACTGTGTAAAAGTATTTTCAATTCTGTCGGTATTTTAAAAGATATCCATAGGGCGTCAATAACTGATTTTACATTATTTATTTTCACTATCTTGTAAACTACATTCCAGGAATAATGTTAAGTGCGAACTTTCTTGTTTAGCTTAAAGTATATTATAGTATTTAGACAAAATAACTTTAAATTTCTACATGATTGAACTATTTAAACTATCTATAATCATGATACCTAAGAATATTATAAATAATATTTTCTCAACGGTGTCAATAACTGCGGTCTATACTTTTTTGGTGTAACATTTATATTTTATATATATTTATACATATATATATAAGTTAAGTTCCTTCAGACGAAAAACACAAAAAAAAAGGAAAATAAGGAGCGAAATAATACTCACAAGTGCTGGGTAAAGACTGACTTTATTGCTGTAATAATCCTCTATATATACATTTATCAGTGTTTACATCCCTAAATAGGATTAGGTACAAGATTAAGTTGTATATTACTTCCCTCCTCACCATAACTCCCCCCACCAGTTTACGAACACTCCTCGTAAACTCATAGGGTGTAAACAAAGAAAAGCAATATACAAACTATAACAAATTCACAAGTATACTGATATGAAAATAAAATAAATTCTTTTAACTTCACATAACTTTCAATAAAATAACACTTTTGGTAATCCTCTCACTGAAATCCAATATGAACTTACATTACTAATTACATCAAGCATAATACAAAAGAAAAACAACCAAGAATAAATAAAATAGAATAATAAAAACAATTACAATTTTCCATTATATACACAGAGTTACGTCTACTTTCCCGAGACGTCACTCTACAACACAGAAGAGAGAGTACCTGTCTACCGCATTTTTCCCAGAAATTTAATTATAAAAAAAAAATAAAACCCCAACGGTATTTAATATACGCAAAATGAGAAATAAGAAACCGATAAAACTAGCGAAACGAGGAATGAATGAAACGAAAACAGCGAAGACCGCGAAACCAAGAAAATTGTAGCTCCTTCAGTGGGATTTTTAATTGTTCCATGTGAACAGTTCTACGCCTCCGGGGGTCATGAATATGTTGAATCGTGACGACGTTATGTTCTCGGATTGTTACTACTTTGAAGGGTCCCTCGTACCGTGCTACTTCCTTACTTCTATTTGACCCCACCTTCCGAAATACAACAGTCCCGATCTTGATATTCTCCATCCCATCTCGAACCCTGAGATTTTCCCGCGCTACCCTTCTACTCTTCTCCGTCATTATCTTACGCCGTACCATTCCCCACCTATCGATAAGAGCCACTTTATTCACCTCTAACCGTTCTGCTAATTCATCATCCACCGCCGTGACCCTACTGTCCCTTCGCCTTTCCCGAAGCCCGAAAACGACTTCAACTGGAGAGAATCCCGTCGACATGTGGATAGAATGGTTGTACGCAGATATCGGCTTTGGCATTGCCATCCCCGCATTCAAACCCTTATCGATATGATAAACTCGGAGATGATCTCCCAGGGTGCTATGTAACCTTTCGATCCCTCCCCAATCTTTAGGATGTCCCGGAGTATTCATATGCCAGGTCACGCCCACCTCCTGCATCTCCCTAGACTGGCGTTATCGAACTCGCGCCCACCATCCGAAACTATTCTATCCGGCACTCCATACACTTGGAACCATGCCCTCAATGTCGCGATCACTGCCTCAGCCGACCTTTCCTGCACTGGGTACGCCATCGCCAACTTACTGAAGACGTCTATCACTGTGACCCATTTATAGCCCTTCCAGGTGAAAGTGTCCACTTCCAAATCACTCAACGGCCCGATGGGTGTTACCGTTTCCTCTTGCCTCCCAGTTGGGGGGTGCCGGTCGTACTTAGCTGCGTTGCAAATTTCGCACGCCCCAACCACCTCCCCAATCGACTTGCGCATTTTTACCCAGAAGTATTTCCGTTTAAGTGCCTCTAATGTTTCTTGCACCCCGCGGTGATTAGTTTTACCCTGATGGTAAGCTATCATTATTTCCTTTTGCCTATCTGTTTCAGTCACTGTTTCCACCATGAGTTTACACCGGATAAAAGTTCGGTCCAATCCAATCCTCTCCGTTCTCCACAAGTGCTTTATCTTTTCCCACAGAACCGCATTTCCCACGAATAAGTAAAAGGTTTTCCCTGGTCGTGTCTCCTCCTTTAATAGTTCTTCGACCACTTCTTCCCTTATCCCAGGTTGTGACCATATGGTGGTGATGCGATGTCTCCCATATGTCGAGTACTCTACCTTAGTCAGTCCTGTCGTCCTGGTTTTCCAAATGATCCGTCTCCGTTTGTCATTTATAATGTCCTACCTCTCCTCCATTTCCACGGCCCGTTCGCCCACTGAACTCTCCTCCCTTGATACCTCCGGCCCATCCTCCCTCTCTCCCGGCTCTTGTTCCATCTCTTCCGATTTTCGCTCCCCCTCCCCTTCCGGAGTCCACTCACTTACGAACCTCTGAATTCCCCCGAATATTCCCGTTCTTCATTTCCTATCGCGTTAACCTGTAACCGCGATAGCCAATCCGCTACAATGTTCTCCCTCCCCGGCTTATATACCACCTCCATGTTATACTGACTTAACAGTTCTTTCCACCTGGTGATCCTTGCCGACGGCTCTTTTAATCTCCCTACCCACATTAGTGGACGATGGTCCGTGAATACTTTGAACTTCCGACCAAAGACGTACGGTCTAAAGTGTTCGACCGCCCACACTACTCCCAACAACTCCCTTTCCAACGCGCTGTAACGCGCCTCCATCTCCGTTAGACGCCTACTCGCGTACGCTACGGGCTGCTCCCCTTTATCGCCTTCCTGAGATAAAACTGCCCCCAATGCATACTCGCTAGCATCAGTGGTAACGGTGAAAGTCTTCGTGAAATCGGGAAATTTCCAAATCGGTTCTTCCTGAAGTCTCTGCATGCACTTCCGGATGTTATTCTCGATCTCGGGAGTAATAACGATTTTTCGGCCCTTTTTAAGTAGATTGTTTAGGGGTACGAGGTGTTTTGCCATATCCGGGAAAACCTTCGGTAGTAATTCAGTGTCCCTAAAAGCCTATGAATTCCTTTTATGTCCGTCGGGATGACCATCTTCCTTATTGCCTCTACCTTTTTCACATCTGGCCTCACTCCCTCTCCCGAAATTGTATGCCCCAGAAAATTGATTTGATTCTGTCCCAATATCGACTTTTCCTCGGATAATTTCAACCCAAACTGTCTCAGTCTTTCAAAAACCCGTCTTAAGTCCTCTACATGTCTTGTCTCGTTCTTGCTAAAAATCAGTAAGTCATCCATATACACTTGACATGCCCCTTCGTCCAGTCCTCGTAAAAATTCGTCCATAAGTCTCTGAAAAGTGATGGGTGCATTTTTCAAGCCAAACGGCATCCTCGTAAACTCGTAATGGCCCCTCTCGAAGGTAAACGCTGCACATACGTAGATTTCAATGATTTAGGCGGCCAAAATTATTTTTTTTTCAAAATCAATATAATGATAAGGTATCTATACAATTGGTGAGTCAACAGTTCTACGTACAATATAACATCCTCTTTCCCCGCCTTTGAAGCGCGGGAATCGACTTTCGATCAGTCGAAATTCGATAGTGAACAAGTGTGTACATGTCGGGTCTCGGCGCTCTCCTAAACTTATAACTTTCCAAAGTGCATTATTCATTTCAAGCTAATATTTTCGTTTTAACTGTGATGGATTGCGATAATACAGGTAAGAGCAATTTGTTTTTCTTACAGAAAATTTTTAGTAACATTCTCTGTCATTCATTTTTAAAAAGGCAAACATCACTCTGTCCAAAATTTATTTTTTCAGGTATATTTAAATTCGAGTGTTTTTTTAATGTACTTATGAGTCCGTCCCTGTAATAATTTTCATAATACTTTATAGTTCATATATGTAACTAACTAATTCCAAAAGAAATAGCCGCGCGAAATCGCGCTTTTTTGAGCAAAGCCTTTTTGAAAGGCTCTTTGTTAAATATAGGAAATATTGAGTGCGTGCGATATTTTGTATTAAAATTGTTTTTTATTTGTTTCAGGTCTACCTACTACCTCGGGTACTAAAGTAGTGATTCGTCAATACATATTTGACCAACTACAGGGCCAAATTTACCAACTTTAAATGAAAATATAATATTTAAAGCTAATATTTTCGTTTTAACTATGATTGATTGCGATAATATAGGTAAGAACAATTTGTTTTCGTAGCAGAAAATTTTTATTAACATTCTCTGTCATTCATTTTTAACACGGTAAACATCACTCTGTCCAAAATTATTTTTTTCTTTTTTGAGCTAAGCCCTTTTGAAAGGCTCTTTGTCAAATATAGGAAATATTGACTGTGCGATATTTTGTATTAAAATTGTTTTTTATTTGTTTCAGGTATACCTACTACCTCGAGTACTAAAGTAGTGACTCGTCAATACATATTTGACCAACTACAGAGTCAAAATTTACCAACTTTAAATCAAAAACTTGACCATTATGAGAATTATCTCCTTATGCTGTATGGGCACAACAAAGAGGCTGTGATTTTCTTATACAAAATCACAAATTAAGCAACGTTGGGCAAAGGCAAATAAACACCGAGATGTTTTCCTGAAAATAAACCAATTATGGTTAGAGGGTAGATTCGAGATTCCCATTAATCAGCCTGGGGAGGCTTGCGGGGGCCAGGTCGACCACCCAAGTCTTTTGGAGAACTAAGTGCGCGTAGTAAAAGAAGAAAAAACGGAATAAACAAGGGCCTCCGTAGGTGATGAAGTTATTGTTCACGTTGCTATATCTGTGTTGCAGACAACGGGACTTAGGAACGCCTTGAAAGTGCTTAAAGATATTACGAACTCACCAACACGGGCTAGTAAATATAGAAAAGCCTATAGTAGAGTTACCGACAGCGATGAGGTACCTCCATTGACGCCTCTCCAAGCACTTAAGATGTTCGTTGAAGCTGATCTTACGAGACGACAGTATGAGATAATAAGGGCAACTAATCCAAAACATTTCCTTTGCTATGATCTTGTTTTGAAAACAAAGCAAGAGTGCTATCCGCCGAAAGAATCCTTAAGAATTACGGCTACTTGCGCGGAAAGTAATCTACAGTGCCTAATGGATCTAACCGTAACACGATTATCAATATACCTAGAAGATGTGATAATCCGGCTTAACGAGCAAGAAAGGAAGTCGTTAATGATAATCTGCAAATGGGGTTGTGACGGTTCTCAGCCATCTAATTTTAAACAAATTTACGATATGAGACTGATTCCGATGCCAACATTTTTATGAGTTCCTTTGTGCCTTTGCGCATTGTTTGTGGAAAAGAAGGCAGTAAAATTGTATGGCAGAATCCAACTCCTTCTTCGCCTAGGTTTTGCCGTCCGATTTGTAAAAGAAACAACGGACATAACTAAAGAAGAGATAAAATATGTGCAGGAGTCTATTAAGCAACTAAACAAAACAGTTGTTACGTTGAATGAAGAGGAGTTTTCGTTCGGGCACCAACTCAAAATGAGTATGATTGATGGAAAGGTGTGCAACGCAGCCACAGACACAAAGTCAACATCCCAGTGCTACATCTGTGGAGCTACTTCGAAAACCTTTAATGATCTACCGAAGAAAAATAGTGTAAACCCTCACGCTTTGGAATTCGGCTTGTCAGTATTATACGCCCGCATTTTCGAAAGTATTATACACCTTTCGTATAAACTGCCAGTAAAAAAATACAGGGAAAGAAAAACTGAAGAAGACAAGATATTAGAAGCCCAAAAGAAGTTGGAAATTCAGGAGAGGTTTCGAAATGAAACCGGCTTGCTCATTGACATGCCAAAGGCCAACTTTGGCAACACAAGCCGGAGGTTTTTTGAAAACCCCGAATTTGCTTCAGACATCACAGGTATTAACTTTGAACTGATTTACAGATTCAAGGTTATTTTAGAAACTATTTCTAGTAGCCATAAAATTAATGCTGAAAAATATGATAAGTATGCGTACGACACAGCAAAATTGTACGAAGAACAGTATGATTGGCACCCAATGACGCCTACTATGCACAAGATATTGGTACATGGAAGCCAAATCATAAAAACTTCGCTGCTTCCATTTGGACAGCTATCGGAAGAAACTTCTTTAGCCTCTTTGTTGTGCCCATAGAGCATAAGGAGATAATTCTCATAATGGTCAAGTTTTTGATTTAAAGTTGGTAAATTTTGACTCTGTAGTTGGTCAAATATGTATTGACGAGTCACTACTTTAGTACTCGAGGTAGTAGGTATACCTGAAACAAATAAAAAACAATTTTAATACAAAATATCGCACAGTCAATATTTCCTATATTTGACAAAGAGCCTTTCAAAAGTTAGCTTAAAAAAGAAAAAAATAATTTTGGACAGAGTGATGTTTACCGTGTTAAAAATGAATGACAGAGAATGTTAATAAAAATTTTCTGCTACGAAAACAAATTGTTCATACCTATATTATCGCAATCCATCACAGTTAAAACGAAAATATTAGCTTTAAATATTATATTTTCATTTAAAGTTGGTAAATTTGGCTCTGTAGTTGGTCAAATATGTATTGACGAATCACTACTTTAGTACCCGAGGTAGTAGGTAAACCTGAAACAAATAAAAAACAATTTTAATACAAAATATCGCACGCACTCAATATTTCCTATATTTAACAAAGAGCCTTTCAAAAAGGCTTTGCTCAAAAAAGCGCGATTTTGCGCAACGTAGAACTGTTGACTCACCAATTGTATAGATACCTTATCATTATATTGATTTTGAAAAAAAAATAATTTTGGCCGCCTAAATCATTGAAATCTACGTATGTGCGCTGTCTTGTACTGATCTTTGGGGTGAATCCTTATTTGGTGGTACCCCGCCTTTAAATCCAGCGTGCTAAATACGGTTTATCCCCCTATTCTGTCCAGTATGTCCTCAAACCTTGGAATGGGATACTTTTCATCCACCGTATTTTCATTAAGTTTTCGAAAATCCACGACCACCCGACATTTCTCCACTCCTGACTTGACTGCCCACAACGGACTATTGTAAGGCGACGTACTGTTGACAATGATCCCCTGACTTTTCAGATTGTCGATTTCCTCCCGAATGTGCCGACGTAACGCCTGAGGGTATCCCCGTTCCTTCACGTAGGTAACGCGTTCCTGTTTTAACGGGATTTCATGTACCGTTTCCCCAGTTGCACTAAACGCATCCCCTTCTTTGTAAAATACATCCGAAAATTCTCCCTTCAACGTTAGTCGCCAATCTACCTTCCGGGTTACGACTCCCACAATTGCCAGATCTGACTTCTTCACCCTGTCACACCGATACTCCCTACCTCCCATCACGATCGACCATCTCTCTCCACTACTTTTTATTTCCGCCCCGATCTTTGTTAACAGGTCACACCCTATTATCCCACCGTATTCACGCGGCATGTTCTCCACTACGTGTACTCATGAACGTCCTCTCCCAACCCCCCATCTATTCAACGAGATATCCGCTCCCCCCTCTACTCCACAGGGACCGCTTAGAGTGACCAATTTACACCCACAAGTTTGTACTCGCGGCGCTCTCTCTCCTTTACACCATGCTCTTATTGCTTCCCAACACATTATTGTGTTTGAACTGCCTGTATCTACCAGGCATCTCACCCCGCTCCCCACTCTTATTATGGGCAACCCACCACATCCACTCCAGACACTATTGATAACTATGTGGTCGCCCCTCCCGTTGCACCCTCCTCATTCTTCATCCTGCTCCCTCCTCTCGACCACCGCTCGTCGCTCTCCGCTCCTCCGACCCTTCTTGCCTGTCACCAGTCGCCCATCTCCCAGTTCGCTTCCATCTTCTTCTGTTTCGGACGTTTCACACGCTCCTTCCGTCTCCGACAGGTGTCTGCTCCGCCTCCACACTCTTTGGGCGTTAACCTCCATCGGCTCGCCCTGGTTCCTCCTGCTCATATACGGGCACTGCTTGGCTAAGTGCCCTTCCGTACCGCACTCAAAGCACCTAGTGCGGAGGCATTGTGCTACCAGATGCCCTACCTTTCCGCACCCGTGACACTTCCTTTCCTCTTTTTTCCAATTTCTCCTTTCGGGTCCCTGTCTTTTCTCTCTAGTTGCTAGCCGCTCTCGTCCTCTGAACTCCCTGTCTCGTCCTCTCCACGGGTCCTCTTGAGATTGCCTGTTCCTGTTGCCATCCAGGCGACGATAGGTCACCCTACTCCATCCTCCTTCAGGTCTCTCTTCCTTCCTCACCTCTTCCTCCCTAGCGCTGGAGTCCACCATTTCCCTGGCGCAGTCAAGGAAATTCTTGTCTGGGGAGTCCTTCTCTCTTGCCAGTCTCCTTCGCTAATTGGACCTTGAGGATCGTAGATAGGAACGCCATCCTCGCCTCCACTTCCGCCGCTTCCGTGGTTTCCCTCATCTTGTCAGTTATCCTGTTGAAGTGCCCCAACAATTTACCCGCATACTGTCTAATTGACTGCTGCGGCCTCCTCATTTCTCTGAACATACGGAAGATATCCTCTTCCGGTGTCCATCGCCTACCTCCGAACGCCTTTTTAAGTCTGTCTTTGATTACTAGCCAGGGAGTGTCTTCATCCGCCTGGATCACATTCAGTGTGCTGCGTTTGACTCGACACACTAAGGCCGCTTTCAAAGCACACGCGTCCAGTGGATCCAACAGGTTTTCCGCTGCTTTTGCCTCGATCCGAACCATTACTCTATCACCCCTCTTAAGGAAGTGATTTAATTCTCCTATTTCCCTGTATTTTTCAATATCCGAAATTGCTTTTCTCAAATCCTGCGAAGTCGCCGTCTTGATTTTAAGCAATTCCAGGGCGTTCGCCTGTGCTGCCGCCATGTTAGCGTGAGCTGCTGCCAGCGTTTCTGGTGGTAGAGGTGCTAACTCAACTTCAGACTGAACTTCAAATGCAGGGGGTTTCAGAATATTATTAGCGGCCATTCACTATCTTCCGTAATTACCAATGAAAATGAAAGGTATGACAAAAGTTTTTAGCGGGATACAAAAAAAAAAATGCTTACCCAGAAATATGTTCTAACGATCCCGGGTTTCGGCACCAGTTAAGTTCCTTCAGACGAAAAACACAAAAAAAAAAAGAAAATAAGGAGCGAAATAATACTCACAAGTGCTGGGTAAAGATTGACTTTATTGCTGTAATAATCCTCTATATATACATTTATCAGTGTTTACATCCCTAAATAGGATTAGGTACAAGATTAAGTTGTATATTACTTCCCTCCTCACCATAAACTTATATATATATATATATATATGATAAAAATGGATTAGAATTGAAAATAAATTAAATAAATTGAAGTATAATAGTAGCATAATAATAAATAGCTTTGATGTTAAAAAGTTATATACTAATATACCCCTGGATATAACAATTAAAATAATAGAAGACAAATGGGATCTAATAAAACCATATACAAAATCAAAAATAAAAAACTATGTATATTGAAGAATTAAAGATTTGTCTAAATAATAATTATTTTATGTATGATGATAAATATTTCAGACAACTACATGGAATTACAATTAGAGATATTAGATGATATGGAAGTTATAGCCATGTCTGATTTTCTGGACCATTTAGCTTGTGGCACTTCCGTGAAACCATACGTGTGCTTACCAAATGCTTGACCGTTTAATTATATTGGTATGGAACCCAAAAAACATGTTCAATGGGAAGAGAACAAAAGTATATTATATAGAACAAATTTAGCTTGCAGTGAGAAAATTTACTTAAATTTGCATGATGTAAACCAGCTCTATAAGAATTTCGTTGAATGCTTGCATGAAAGTATGTCTTCTGCCGTCATGCTTGTAATAAAAAAACCACCGAAGAAGATAAAGTCTCAGCCTAGTCAACCCTGGTTTGATTTAGAATGCAACAACCTGAAAAGGGAAGTTAGGAGAAAATATAGAGTATTAATTAAATCCAATTTTCTACCGCAAGCTTTACAAGAATAAATTCTAACAAGGGATTCCTACAGAACATTAATTAATGACAAGAAAAATGAATTTAGATTTAAAATTATAACAAATCTGCGGGATACAAACAATAGTAAACAGTTTTGGAAAACCGTTAATTCCCTGAAACCATACAAACTCAATGAAAATGCAGTAGCCATAGAAGAATGGAGTGAATTCTACAGGGAACATTCATTCATCCCTTTCAATTCATCCCCTTCACCAATTCAATTCTAGAAGCTAATATAACACTTGAGGAACTGCAGTTTTGTATCAATCTTTCTAAAATAACAAATCTCCTGGACCTGACATTGTAATAAATGAAAACTTTAAGAATCTCACCCCAGAGTGGGAACACTATATTTTGAATTTATTTAATGCTGTTCTTGATCAAGAAAAATCACCTACCCAGTGGTCTAAATCAAAACTCTACTTACTTTTTATAAAAGGCAATAGAGGCGATGTTGATAATTACAGAGATATATCCCTACTTAACACGATGGCTAAATTATCTACCAGCATCCTTGCGAGGAGAATAATGCTATGGGCGAACTCTCAGAATCTAATGCCCAAAGAGCAAGCAGGATTCAGGAATGGAAGAGGCTGCATTGATCATATCTTCACTCTTTCGGCACTAATCGGAATAACGTTCAAAACTGAAGGAAGATATCTATATGCCACGTTCATTGACCTCAGAAAAGCCTTTGATTCAATTAATTATGGACTCCTTTGGAGAAATCTTATTACCCTAGGAATTGGAGGAAAAATTGTCAAAATTATTAAAATGCTGTACGACAATGCATGAACCCAAATTTCAGTTAATCGACAACTTTCGGATGATATTGACATCACCTTAGGACTTTTACAGGGCGAAAGTCTGAGCCCAACCTTGTTCTTGCTATTTATCTCCGATATAGTACAATTCTTCCATGACAAAGGAGCAGCAGGTGTAAGCACAAATACATTACATGAGGTGACTATGCTCCTACTAACTGATGATATCATCTCATTAAGTAATAGTTGGCATGGAGCACAGAAGAACATAAAAATATTTCAGGAGTATTGCAATAACAATTCTCTTACATTAAATGTAAATAAATCCAAAATTCTTGTCTTTCATAAATGTCCAAGGCTTAAACAGCTCAAACCGTTATACTGGCATGATAAGAAATTAGAGTATACAAAAAGGTATACTTATTTGGGAGTTCCCTTCACATCATCTGGAAAATTTAAGCAAGCATGTGAACACTTTACTCGGAAGTCATTAGTTGCATCTGCAAGAGTCATAGACATACTGAAAAAAGGGAAAAGTGACTCTTAGGAAATAAAAAAAGCTTTATTTGACTCAATGGTTTCATCAATATTGCTTTACGTTTCTGAAGTATGGAGCCCCAATTATCTTGAGGCAATCGAAACGGTCCAACTTAAATTTTTAAAGCGCCTATTTGGTTGGCCCAGGATTACCCCAAACTATATAGTCCGTCTCGAAACAGGAAGAGAACCATTAGGCATAAAAGTGGTAAAAAAGATGACAAATCTATGGACCAAGCTCGAGTTTATGCCAAAAGAGCATAAACTCCCAAAACTCTGTCTTAATAGACTAAAATCACTAGACAAGGATAAGCCTGACATAGACTTTAACTGGGTTTCCCAATTTAGAGCAATAGCTGAGCTAAATGCCTTTGCAGAAGAGCTTTCTGTTCACCATACAAACGGACTTCTTCGATACAAAGGCGACATACTGGAAAAAGCACATAACCAATATTTCGCAGCCGACATTCAAAGAACTCTAAATTCAACTAATTACCCTTTATATAGAATTCTATGCAGTTAGAATACTCCCAACCCTGAAACGTACCTTACATTTAAAGTTCATATAAAGAAATTGAAATGTGTCAGCCAATTAAGAGTTGCTAATTCAGAACATATCAGGATCAATGGAAAAAACATAACATTTTTGTTCAAGTCATAAGAAATCTGTATATATTGCAATCAATTTATCTACAGTAGTCTACATCACAATCTCCTTCACTGCCCAGCACACAATGAATATAGACAACAATTTCTTCAACACTTTATCTTAGAATCTTCTGATAACCAAAGTACCCAAGCTATACTCAATATCGACAGTGTAGATAAATTACATAAAGTTTACTATTACATGATGGGAGTCCAAAATGTGCTAAATCGTTTATCATAGACCATTTTCTATTAAGTGTCTGTTTTCAGTTTATCTTTAAAGTGATTTTATGTTAATTTATTTTTATTGTTTCTATAATAACACCAGTTTATTCTTCATTCTATTATGTTTTGAAAACCAGAATGTATTAGTGGATTGAATTTTATTTATTTTATCATTTTTTAAATGATATGTACATTCATTGTAATTTATAGCCAAGTACTATTTGTATGAGGAAGCCCCCAAAGACAAATAAAAAATATTTATCTATCTACATGGAATTACAATCGGGTCAAGTTTAGGTGTAAACATTAGCGGTATAACATTGAATTATTTAATGGAAAATGTATAAAAAAAGATAAAAATAATGAACCATTAATATTGGTTGAATATATAGATGATTTATTAATTTTTACTAATAATGAGAAAGAGATGGATGCAATGATTGATAAATTTAATAAAATGCACAAGAAAATAGAATTTACCAGAGAAAATACTAAAGAATATAAAATAAAATATTTAAATATGTTAATAATCAAGAATAAGAATATAATAAACACTAAATGGTTAGAAAAGGAAGAATATAGTAACGGATTATTGAATTTTTTCAGCCACCACCCCCACCACCAAAAATTAAATACAATAGAAAATTAAATTAAAACAGCAATAAAATTAATGGATGAAATTTATATTAAAGATATAAAAAAATAAATCATAAATGACTTAAAAGATAATATGGTGCCAAATAAGATAATAAATAAAATATGGAATAAGTATAGGCTGTAATAACATAAAAATTAATAAAACCAACAATGAAAATAATAAACTAATAATAATTGATAAAATAAAAAAAAAAATACACAAAAAACAACGACAAAAAGAAATAAAAAAACTAAAGTAAAAGAACAAAAGAAAATAACTGAATTTTATATAAACAACAAACATAATATAAGAGAAATTGAAATAGTTGGTCAAAAGGAAGGAGATAATATGGATATAATGAAACATATGAATAATACAAAGCATATTAAAAATTATAAAAAAGTAAAATACATTCCAGATTTAACTAAAAGAATAATCAAAAAATTAAAAGAATATTTTCAAATAGACGTAGCTTTATATAACACAAATAAAAAAAATATATATATAATTACACATAATGAAATAGAACACAAAGATAAAAAAAGATATAATATATAAAATCAACTGCTTAAATTGCAATAAACATTACATAGGGAAAACAAAACAAAATTTGTCTAAAAGAATCAACCAACATAGAAATGATTGTAAAAAAAAAAAAAATCTGTTAAACAAATAATAATAAAAGAGCACTATTAGACCATGCACAAAATTTAAACCACCAATTTGCTTTTAAAAAGTAGAAATATTACAACATGAAACAAAAACATACAATAGAAAAATAAAAGAGGCAATATATTGTCATGATATTTGCAATTTAAGTCCAGAAAGAGCAAATATTGGAAGTAAGGGTCCAAACCAGGTAGGAGTAGGGATTAGAGAAACCTTCAATACCTGGAGAGGTAGTACCAGCCCTTGAGGCAGGTAGGAAAAAGGGGCAGTTGGTTTTAGGACAGAGAAGGAAGAAGACATGGAGAGTGAGTTTTGGACTTTGGGCAGTTAGGTGTCTGGAGTCTTAGAAGATTATGGAACCAAGAATTGACTGGGCTAGATAAGTGAAAGTGTTTAGGTTCTCTCCTTAATGGACTTTAGAATTTAGATTAAAGGTAAAATTAAATATTTTTTTCACATAGTAATTTATAATAAATATAAATTAAAATGCCCAAATCCTTGTTTAAATATTTCCAATCATATTTCAAAAGAATACTGACAGAACCCCATAATGATATAAAGTCAATTAATTATTGATAATAATTTTATTTAAACATTAATGATTGAAGAAAAGCATAACAATATATAAATAAAACATGAGATAAAGCAATAAACTATTAAAACAGATACTGAGAAAATAGGAACAATTTATGCTAATATAATAAATAAATTAAAAATAGAGTCTAAATGCTATAGAATCCACCTAAACCAGTTAAGGATACCAAAAAAATATCTCATTGGTGTTAAGAAACAATGAATCTGTTATTCAAGCTGTCCTTAAATTGATCTATGACTCTAAATTAATAGCCAGCCTCTAAAAATTTTAATAATTAATTAAATTTAAACTACCAACAGGCGTTGATGACCTAACAGTTAAAAGCCCTCTCAAACTAACTAAATAAATAATAAATTAAAAATATAAGATTGGCCAACTTAAAATAAACAATAAACAGAATAAGGCATGGACCCTTGAACTCTAATGGGTTGAAGTATTTTTAATGTAACAGTACAATGGACTTGGTGGATGTGGAAACACCAGAAGAATATTAGGTAAACTATATTATTGTTATAATTATTGATAGATTGTTAGTTTTAAGTGATTCATTTGGATCTATTGTTTATATGAAAGTGAAAGATTGTTTCAGTGTTGTTTAAACATTGTTTCAGTCTGAAGATGGGACATGGTGGTCCCGAAACATGTAACTATGTAATAAATGTTTTAAGAGGAGTGAAGCTATTTTAAATGAATTCGAAATTTTAATTTAATTCCTAGATTAACATGATATTTTTTTTTTATTGTATGTCATTGGTTGGTAAAAAATGAGGAATTAAAAATTTTGGAAAATATAAGTGAGAGTAAGTGTCTATTTAAAATAAATTTACTATCTTAATGTGTATTTACCAAGTTACTTATAAATTAAAAATCACATAAGTAGGTTTTGTATTGAAAGGACAAACAAAATTTAAAAAAAAAAAATTAATAAATATATGTAATTTTTTTTTATATTTATACAAAACCAGAGATACAAATATTTTTCACTAATTATTTTTAAAATTTCCATTTTGTTTATATATTTTTTAATAATAAATTAATGTAAAGAAAAATAATCGTATATCGGTACTGTCAAATTGCAATTGTGCGAGCCAACATTGACAGTGACAAAGGTAGTGTTGACCCCAGCCGATATGACTAGAGCTGGGTCATCTCTCCGCAGTTCCAACTGTGTCACTGGCACAACTCGGTAGTGAGACTGGAACGATAGAAGTTAGTAGTGACATTGTCACTGTTGGGATTTTGCAACAGTTGGAACGGCGGAGATAACACCAGCCAGCTCTCGTCCCTGTCAATGACAGTGACAGTGACAGTGACAGTGACAGTGACAGTGACAGTGATAATGACAATGACAATGGCAATGACAATGACAATGACAATGGCAATGACAATGACAATGACAATAACAGTGTGACTACTAAGTTCTATCGTTCCAGTCTTACTACTGAGCCGTGCCAGTGACACTGTCACCGTTGGAACTATTTGCGATCACAAAAGTAATTCAAGAGCAGAAAAATAAAAAATATTATTTTCATTAATTACGCATTTATTAATCAAAATTTAATTGATTTTTTTTGAATATTCATTGGTCTCTTCACAAGTGTGGTTTAGCAGTAAATCTAAACTCACTAGAAATCTGTTGGCCACATGAAGCCATCTCTATCAACCATTATTTCACCTAAAGGAGATAACTTCTCTTTATTGAAAATGGTAATCAGTAAAATAATGTAGCTTATTGTGGAGAGACAATTGAATTTTCGTGCCGTAAAAAAAAAAAAAAAAAAAAAAAAATAAATAAATAAAAAAATAAAAAATAAATAAATAAATCAGATTTTGAGTTGAAAACCAAATATTTCAAGATTTTTTTTTTTCAAAACATTAAATAAATAAAATTTAAAGAATTTATTTATTTTTTAATTTATTACCTGACACATTAAAATTTGTCAAAATATTTAATATTTCTAACCATTAATTGTTTATGAAGTAAAACCAGTTTGAGGAAATGCTTTCTCACCTGTAGCAGATATGGGCATATGTAATAGGTAATATGGAGAATGAGTTGAATGAATAAAATTATTTATTGATTTTTAAATATTATATTATGTATAGCATTAAAAATTGAATGCATAAATGTTTTTAAGTTACAATTTTATTTTTGATGCTTAAATTAAGATATGTAATAGTTGATTGATTGACTAAGAGAAGCTGATAGTACAAATTAAATTCAATAAATTTATTTGTTTTGGTAAATATTATATCCAAACTCTATTTAGTCAACCTTGCGAAGTATTTAAACTACTCCTTCATATATAATTGAGTATTAGGTGTTATGTTAACATACATTAAAATAAGATGTAAAAGCCAATTATATATGAGAGGGTAGTTTATTTTGATAAAGGAAAACTTGAAACATTTATTAATATATCTTCATTCGAATTGTGACAACACAAGAAGGGTTTTGAACGGACGGTTTATTAACTAACAATTAACAAGATATTTATCAGAGACACACTTACAGAACCACATTGCATTACAGTACATCCCCCCCAAAAAACATAAGGACAGAATGAAATGAATAGCTAAGTTTAATTTATTTGAAGAAAAGGTTGAATCTTTTAAATACTGGTATTTAATGATAGATAGTACCGTGACACTTAACATCCATGATTAAAAACAATGTAAACAATGTAAACATCGCAGTTATTCAATTGAAGTTATTCAATTGAAGTTATTAGAAGTGGGTATTATCCCCACCACTGCTTGGGAATCCAGCAGTCAGTTGCTCCTCAGAAAGCGGGGAGGCCAGGCGTCTTTGTATATCGTCTCTTTTATAAAGAGCAGTCGAACGGTCACAACAACCGAAGTAAACCATAATTTGGAGCTGTGACAGGTCTGTCACTGGAACAATTGGAACAGTGACAAGAAAATCCAGGAACGGCATATTCCTACCCTAACCACACACTATATTAGTAATGCGTGAGAGAGTGCAGATGTTGCAGATTAAAGGGCAGTACCAACCCATACCGTCCTGAATATCTCGTTCTTATATACAATTGCCCCCTCCTCTTTTACTCCCACTCTTTCCTCTCTTTACTGCCCACGCGGTATCCACGCAGTAAATTAAAAGTGATTAATGTTAATTAAATTGTGATAATCAGAGAGAGCTGAACGAGAGAAGGAGGTAGAAGGGCTGGACCCTTGTTTTATCTGGTGAAGAACACCAGATATCGAATTTATAAAAGTTAACTAAAAATTAAGGGTTCGGTAAGAGCCGCCGACACTCGGCAGCCATCGGCTAACCCACCACCCGAAGGAGGCAAGATCTAAAGTCGGAAGTCCCCGAGTATCATCGAACCTCTATTACAACCAGAGGTGTACGTTATCCTCGAGTAACATCGGCTACCTTAAGAGATCCTGTTATTCTTTAAACTGGTACTAACTTTTCAAAATTTACAAAAAAATCCGAAAAAAATCCGAAAAAAATCCGAAAAAAATCCGAAAAAAATTTAACAAAAATTAGAAAAAAAATCCGAAAAAAATCCGAAAAAAATCCGAAAAAAATCCGAAAAAAATCCGAAAAAAATCCGAAAAAAATCCGAAAAAAATCCGAAAAAAATCCGAAAAAAATCCGAAAAAAATCCGAAAAAAATTTAACAAAAATTAGAAAAAAAATCCGAAAAAAATCCGAAAAAAATCCGAAAAAAATCCGAAAAAAATTTAACAAAAATTTAACAAAAAAAAAAAATCCGAAAAAAATCCGAAAAAAAAAAAAATTAAAAAAATTTGAAAAAAAAAATCAGAAAAATTAGGAAAAACTTGAAAAAAATCAGAAATAAATTAGAAATAAATTTGAAAAAATTAGAAATAAATTTGAAAAAATTAGAAAAAAATGTAACAAAAATCAGAAAAAAATTTGAAAAAAATTTGAAAAAAATTAAAAAAAAAAAAAATTTAAAAAAAAAAAATTAGAAAAAAACTTGAAAAAAAATCAGAAAAAAAAACTTTGAAAAAAATCCGAAAAAAATTTAACAAAAATTAGAAAAAAACTTGAAAAAATCAGAAATAAATTTGAAAAAATCAGAAATAAATTTGAAAAAATCAGAAATAAATTTGAAAAAATTAGAAAAAAATTTAACAAAAAATAAAAAAAAAAAAAAAAAAAAAAAAAAATCCCGAAAACTGCTAAAAAATTAAAAAAAATTAAAAACTGCTTCCAAAAAAAAATTAAAAAAAAAAAAAAAATTAATAACAGTTTCCAAAATATTGGGTGGTTAGGGGTGGTTAGGGGTGGTTAGGGGTGGTTAGGGGTGGTTAGGGGTGGGGTTAGGGGTGGTTAGGGGTGGTTAGGGGTGGTTTAGGGGTGGTTAGGGGTGGTTAGGGGTTAGGTTAGGTGGTTAGGGGTGGTTAGGGGGGTTAGGGGTGGTTAGGGGTGGTTAGGGGTGGTTAGGGGTGGTTAGGGGTGGTTAGGGGTGGGTTAGGGGTGGTTAGGGGTGGTTAGGGGTGGTTAGGGGTGGTTAGGGTGGTTAGGGGTGGTTAGGGGTGGTGGTTAGGGGTGGTTAGGGGTGGTTAGGGGTGGTTAGGGGTGGTTAGGGGTGGTTAGGGGTGGTTAGGGGGTTAGGGTTTAGGGGTGGTTAGGGGTGGTTAGGGGTGGTTAGGGGTGGTTAGGGGTGGTTAGGGGTGGTTAGGGGTGGTTAGGGGGGTTAGGGGGTTAGGGGTGGTTAGGGTGGTTAGGGGTGGTTAGGGGTGGTTAGGGGTGGTTAGGGGTGGTTAGGGGTGGTTAGGGGTGGTTAGGGGTGGTTAGGGGTGGTTAGGGGTGGTTAGGGGTGGTTAGGGGTGGTTAGGGGTGGTTAGGGGTGGTTAGGGGTGGTTAGGTGGTTAGGGGTGGTTAGGGGGGGGTGGTTAGGGGTGGTTAGGGGTGGTTAGGGGTGGTTAGGGGTGGTTAGGGGTGGTTAGGGGTGGTTAGGGGTGGTTAGGGGTGGTTAGGGGTGGTTAGGGGTGGTTAGGGGTGGTTAGGGGTGGGGGTGGTTAGGGGTGGTTAGGGGTGGTTAGGGGGGTTAGGGGTGGTTAGGGGTGGTGGGGTTAGGTTAGGGGGGTGGTTAGGGGTTAGTTAGGGGTGGTTAGGGGTGGTTAGGGGTGGTTAGGGGTGGTTAGGGGTGGTTAGGGGTGGTTAGGGGTGGTTAGGGGTGGTTAGGGGTGGTTAGGGGTGGTTAGGGGGTGGTTAGGGGTGGTTAGGGGTGGTTAGGGGTGGTTAGGGGTGGTTAGGGGTGGTTAGGGGTGGTTAGGGTGGTTAGGGGTGGTTAGGGGTGGTTAGGGGTGGTTAGGGGGGTTAGGGGTGGTTAGGGGTGGTTAGGGGGTGGTTAGGGGGGTTAGGGGTGGTTAGGGGTGGTTAGGGGTGGTTAGGGGTGGTTAGGGGTGGTTAGGGGGGGGTGGTTAGGGGTGGTTAGGGGTGGTTAGGGGTGGTTAGGGGTGGTGGGTTGGTTAGGGGTGGTTAGGGGGGGTTAGGGGTGGTTAGGGGGTTAGGGGTGGTTAGGGGTGGTTAGGGGTGGTTAGGGGTGGTTAGGGGTGGTTAGGGGTGGTTAGGGGGTGGTTAGGGGTGGTGGTTAGGGGTGGTTAGGGGTGGTTAGGGGGTGGTTAGGGGTGGTTAGGGGTGGTTAGGGGTGGTTAGGTTTAGGGGTGGTTAGGGGGGGTGGTTAGGGGTGGTTAGGGGTGGTTGGTTAGGGGTGGTTAGGGGTGGTTAGGGGTGGTTAGGGGTGGTTAGGGGTGGTTAGGGGTGGTTAGGGGTGGTTAGGGGTGGTTAGGGGTGGTTAGGGGTGGTTAGGGGTGGTTAGGGGTGGTTAGGGGTGGTTAGGGGTGGTTAGGGGTGGTTTAGGGGTGGTTAGGGGTGGTTAGGGGTGGTTAGGGGTGGTTAGGGGTGGTTAGGGGTGGTTAGGGGTGGTTAGGGGTGGTTAGGGGTGGGTTAGGGGTGGTTAGGGGTGGTTAGGGGTGGTTAGGGGTGGTTAGGGGTGGTTAGGGGTGGTTAGGGGTGGTTAGGGGTGGTTAGGGGTTAGGTTAGGGGTGGTTAGGGGTGGTTAGGGGTGGTTAGGGGTGGTTAGGGGTGGTTAGGGGTGGTTAGGGGGGTTAGGGGTGGTTAGGGGTGGTTAGGGGTGGTTAGGGGTGGTTAGGGGTGGTTAGGGGTGGTTAGGGGTGGTTAGGGGTGGTTAGGGGTGGTTAGGGGTGGTTAGGGGTGGTTAGGGGTGGTTAGGGGTGGTTAGGGGGGGTTAGGTGGTTAGGGGTGGTTAGGGGTGGTTAGGGGTGGTTAGGGGTGGTTAGGGGTGGTTAGGGGTGGTTAGGGGTGGTTAGGGGTGGTTAGGGGTGGTTAGGGGTGGTTAGGGGTGGTTAGGGGTGGTTAGGGGTGGTTAGGGGTGGTTAGGGGTGGTTAGGGGTGGTTAGGGGTGGTTAGGGGTGGTTAGGGGTGGTTAGGGGTGGTTAGGGGTGGTTAGGGGTGGTTAGGGGTGGTTAGGGGTGGTTAGGGGTGGTTAGGGGTGGTTAGGGGTGGTTAGGGGTGGTTAGGGGTGGTTAGGGGTGGTTAGGGGTGGGGTGGTTAGGGGTGGTTAGGGGTGGTTAGGGGTGGTTAGGGGTGGTTAGGGG